>WOVY01015375.1:0-82165 GCA_013436015.1 Rhipicephalus annulatus
CAGGACCAGTGCGAAAATTGGCACTACTTGGCTAGACAAATGTCCAACCATGCCTGCCCGACTCCCTCTAGCAATCCTGGCTGAATCTGACACATGATTTCTCAAACTGCTGGCTGGACAAAAACAAAACCACTGAAGCACTCACAATACACAGCGTGAAGTTCCTCTGGACTGGTCAACTTCGTCTTCTGCGATGAAAGAGCAGCACAGTGTACTGATAAGGCACTCCTTGCAATGGTTTTCAATGCCACACAGTGACCTTGCTGTTCCAGTCGAAGAGAGCTTCGGGAGCTTGGAGGGTGCTTGCTCTTTTCTGGGGGCTGCTGCCGCTCCTCGTTTTCTGCTCAAGGTTAACCTGCATAAGTTGTAGACGAGGCTTTAAGAGTTGTATATAATGATATACAAATTTTTGCTGAACACACATTTCCTCGTGGCACACTGAGGAATTTCTTATAAAACTTAAGGCCTCGCATATGCAAACATTTACAATCGATCCGAAGATGCACTCGACTCTAAGAGGAGCAAGTTTGTTATGTAGTGTATATAAGAAAGGTCATTCAGCACAACCACAACTACAGTTGCACACGAAACGACATTTTACACGATCCTGTTTATTTACATGGTTCATTTTATTACACAGTCCATTTTACACGGTCCTGTTTTACACGATCTGGTCTGCATGAACTCTTAAACCGGGCACCATATAGATTGAAAGACACACGCAGAGTTTGAGACAGAACCTAGTTTCCCGTGGAGCATCCTCTTGCACTATAACAACACATCTCAATCTAGTTAGTTGGTCAGAACGAGGCGAAAACTGCTCGCACTTGAAAAGCACGGGCAGAAGGAATGACGCCTGCACCCTGTGCTTTCTGTACGTTCTCGTTGAGGGTGCAGTTTCACCTTATCTTTATGCAATTTCGCATTTATAACATTGTTCGCTGCATAATCTTTGTGGCGTTAAAGTGGTGTGATACCGTCATGTGTATCCCATGTAATTTATAAAAATAGAATACAAGATAGCTTGATTCAAAAATAACAAAGTGCATCCAGCGCCATGTCCTGTAGCCATTCTTTAGGCAAGTGGCAGAATGATTTATTCTTCAAAAACATATCTTACTTGTAACCACTACAAGAGCTAACTTGTACACTGGCACATTCTGTTTGCCTCTTCAGATTATAAGGTACCTTTTTTTACACCAGAAAATCTTCAAGAAGAATAGAAGTGTTTGTAATGGTGAAGAAAGAAAAGTAGAAAGAAAAAAGATATTGATTGGTTTGTGGGTTTAACGTCCCAAAACCACCAATATGATTATGAGAGACGCCGTAGTGGAGGGCTCCAGAAATTTTGACTACCTGGAGTTCTTTAACATGCACCCAAATCTGAGTACACGGGCCTACAAACATTTCCGCCTCCATCGGAAATGCAGCCGCCACAGCCGAGATTCGAACCCGCGATCTGCGGGTCAGCAGCCGAGTACCTTAGGCACTAGACCACCGTGGCGGGGCAGGAAAAAAAAAAGCTAACCTGCCCTGTACAGGGACCGAGCCTCCGAACTTCGAATAACATGTCCGATGCTCTATCAACTGAGCTACCTTGGCGGCTATCCCTCTTCCATTTGTACGGTATATATGTGCATTTATACATGGAAGAGTCAGTCAGCGCTGCCTGTTACCATTATGGCGAGTGTGGGACACCTTTTTTTTGCCTACTGGCAATTACATTACGATTGCAATTACGTAACGATTACTTCCAATATCCCTATACTTCTTTGGCAGCATTATGCATCTGTCCGTTCTCAGAAAATCTGCCTAGTCACAGGAGGAGGCAATAGTTCGCCCTCCCACCTAAATGCATGTACTTGAACACATGCACAACTGACCAAAAAAAAGAAAAAAAAACAAGTCACACACCGCTAAGATTACTGAGATTCACTGTTTCAGATTCATGAGTAAAGGAAAGAACTATAAATTTAAGGGTTTGTTGTCTTTGTTGAACACAGTATAATGAGAACTAGCAGAAAATGATGCCAACAAACTATAGGGGATGTTATCAAAAGTAACTTTAACAAAATTGTGAAAAGAAAAGTGAACAAAAATGTAACTTGGCAACGTTTTTTGACAATTGAATTGACATTACTTGTTATAACATCCCTTTATATTTACTGGGTAATGTTGTCGGGTAATTCTCATTATTAGAGTGGTGAGAAGGCTGACAAAGAAAGTATATGGCATTGATACTTCTTTTGAACACCTAAAAGTTTGAGGAACTTAAAAGCGTGGAAGCTACTTTGAGTAGACCAGAATATTTAGTTGGAGCAAAAAAAAAACGTACACACATTTTTACCAGGCTTTTTACCCTATTTTGAGACATAAAAGTGTATGCTGCCAGTAATGTTAAGTACCATTACTTTTGTCACACTATACACTGTAGCAGGTGCAGATAGAGTGGTGATAGTGAAGGATTAATCAAGCACGCCACCAACTGCGTTCACATCAATGGTCGCGTATTTTAAAAATAAACCTGCTGTATAGTAAAAAAACTTTTAGAGCATTTATGGTTTTATCCAAATCAAGTTAAACCGACTGGGTAAGCCAACCATTTGCATAAAATCAAAAGGCATAAAGTCATTCATGTATTATAACTATGTGAACAATTTCAGCAACGCAGGGCAAAGTGACAACAGTTCTATTAAAAACCCCTCTCATTATTACATGCATGAAAAGCACCACACCAGAATATTTTATAGTGCATGTAATATCGAGACTACTAGACTGTCTATTGACCTTTTAGAAGAAGGGTATCTCCTTCACGTTCAAGAGGCAACCACTTAGCCTTTTCCTGAGCTTTTCTGTGAATATATCCTGAATTTCAGATATCATTAGGATTGATTTAGAGTGAACAGATTTTGCTTACGCATTGAAACCTAGTTCTGTATGTAACTGCAATTATGGGTGCCAAACCACCTCCAAATAATTTTTAACATTTAACTTTTTTTAACTGCAGCAGCACAACTAGCTATGGGTGCCCAAAAAGTAGCTAGAAACAATACCTTTACCTCTTTGAGCCTTTTGAAAGTGTTCAGCTTCTCAGTGCTCACCTTACAACATTTTTTTTAAATACGTGTTTGTGTGCCCACTGCTCTTGCTCCTTGTACAGTGAGGAGCACATGGCAAGAAGAGACAAGAAAGAAGCATAGCGAAAAAAAAGCGAAATAAGCGAGGACCTCGTTTGTATCGTACAATGTGTGTATTATTACTATTGAGACAACATATAGACAAATTATCACGGCTATGCATCCATTGTAGAGTCGTACACAGCTGCAACACCACGACTAAATTTCAACCTTGTGTTGGTTTAGGATCCCTTTATAGTGGCAAGCTAATGATATCTGCATTTGTTTGGCACATATTAAGATGCAGTGAAATGCGATATGGTAATTTCATTTAGAATGCACGTCATGTGGCTTCATTGTATATGTGGCCACAATTAACTCTGGCTGCAAAGCAATTTGGCAGAGCCTAAACAGACGTCACCGACCACTCCAATCTGAACTTGCCTTTGCTACTTGCCCATTATCATCCCAGCAAAAAATGAATGATTAAATCTACTACAGATATGTGCTAGATTATGCTAAGCACCAAGTATGAAGAATGTTTTGTCATTATTGAGATCAGTTATTTGTTCAAGAACACCTGCTGTCAAGCCCAAATACATTGCTGTCGAAGCATCAAGACTCAAATATAAAGCAAAAAGAAGTGTCTCTTTAAATATTACAGGCCACAAGGTGCAAGATAAATATTTGACACACTTGGGATGTAAGGCACGCACAAGAGGTGCTGCCATGTTATATTTTTCCTTGTGTTGAAACCTGCTTGCTTTACTCACCCAACACATCTGTAAAGATGCCGTGAAAACACCAAGGAGCTGATGCAGCAAGGTTGAACACATGTCCAGGAATTCCACCATTCCTAAGCAGCCCTACAGCCTCCACAGTACTGCAACCATTTGTAAGATAAATATAGTTCTACCCAAAGTTCTTGGTCTACAGACACACATGCAAGACGCATAACCACTCTATAGGAAGTTTGCATGATAATGCGCTGGGTAGCAAAACGGATGCCAATATCAAGTATCCTGGCCTGCCGCTTCTTTCTTTCCGTTCTTAATAAATCAATCCATGGTTAATAAATGTTCCCCCAATGTGAAGTGTACTGGCAGTCCGGTGAAGAATTGCAATGTATTTCAAACACAGTCCAATTCATGGCAAGTAAGCATGCAATAGCGATTTGTCAGCTGTTCGAGAAAAGAGCATGAAGTTTAGCTAAAACCCATGTTTTTTATAAACACCATTCAATTTGATATAAAAGTTGTGAGCATTATGTAAAGAAACAAGGATTCATGTTTAATCAATGATTTCTTATAATGTACTGATATGAATGCAACTAACTGAATATGAAACGATAATTTTTGCTCGAGAATTTAGAGTTATGAACACTATCACACTTGCCAGCTGCATCTTGTCCAAAACAGCGGCAAGATAGGCTAGTTTCTGTAGGTGAGTATTAATGAGCAGTGCAAAGTAACAACAAGAAACACCAGTAACAACAATATGGGGCAAGCACAGACTGCCAACTGTATAATTTATTACACAAAAGTTCGCCTGAATATCAGTCAGACAACTTGTGCAAATGAAGGTCCAATTGGGCATAAACAAGTTACGAAATCAACAATGCCTGCTTTCACTAACAGGACCCTCATTCACATAAAGTATGCAGCGATAGGCCCCTACCAAGGTACGTCACAGCATGATGTCACTGGCACATGTAAAAGGTGTGGCTGGAAAAACACTCCCGCTGGTGGCTCAGCCCGGTACAGTCGTGCGGTGTTTGGGGCAAGTTTTAATTTTTCAAAGCTTACACTTCACGTTACAATGTCGACATTAGCTGTAGTATGTGTCAGCAAACGTCTAGCTGTGTGGTAAACTGTGTGGTAAAATATTTGCCACGCTGTCTGTTTATCTTGAAGAAGTGAACACACGTAATGGCCTGTGCGAGGAACAGCGGCATAGTCTTCAAAAATGTGCACTGTTGATTGCGGCATGTAGTGTGCATTGAAAGGTATTGAGAATATCGGTTCAACTGAGAATATTGTGTGTGGTGTGTGCAGTGTCCATAACAATGTGTCTTCTTTGCCAAGACGTTAGCACTCAGGGCAGGGACCGGTCGATGAAAAAACTTGATTCGACATTTTAGTCAAGGTAAATATGCACTTGACGCGACCATCTGCGAGTGGGTACATCTCGGTGTTTGCGCTGTGTGCAGAAAAAAATTGCATGGTCACCGGGCTGGAAGATACTTTGTTTGTGCTGAAACAGCCAAACACCTGATGAGTTAGATGAGAAATATTAACGCATCAAAACTATGAGTGCTTGCATCAGCAACTACACAACAACGTGATAACCGCACCCCTGCCACACAGCAGCGAAACATTTTGAACATGCTGGCAGTGTATTATTTTATAAAAAGCAACTCTGGCAGATTACAAAATCTCACATTGTGCATGCAAGTTTTCTTCAAAGTCAGGCGTACAATGTAGGTGCTGGCCGGTACATTATTAGTTACAAGCAAAAGCGTCTTGCAGGTACATATGCAGATTGCACGAACACCCCTCTCTCTCTCTACACTAGGCACACACATTATATCTTTCAACAAGCACACGCCACTGTTTCGGGGCATAATAACGCTCTACCGTGAACGTATGCTAATCAACCCACTTAGGCGGTTGGCTAGGTGAATCGAGCCAAGTTACAAATTGTATCGCCCGCGAACGTAAACAAAATGCTGCTTTGCATCAAATGGATTTGCAGGCTTTGTTTAATCAACAACGTAGCAAGCGCCATGTGCGTCTTCCTCACTACATTGCACACATGAAAAAATCGATCACCATACACATGCATGTTGCCGCAGTTGTCTCGAATTAGCTCCAGTAAGGCCGCGCCGATGCGCCATGGCTCTGCTGGCGTTAGCGTTGTCAAAGCGAATCGGCAACCACACTCGCAAAGGCGGGTAAGGTTGCCGTTTCACGACGCCTCGTTCGAGTGCAGCAACACACACTTGCACTGAGTGGCATACTTGGTCTACATAAAAAAGTGTCCTCCTTACCTTTAGTTTCTTTCACACTGTCCTGAGGGAAGCAACCACAGGCGTCAGCCGGCACCTCGGAGTCCTTCGAGCGCCCGCCCAACCCGCCGATTCCTTGGACGACTCGCACTTGATCCGCACTCGAACAACCGCGGGAGTAGGGCGCAATCTTAGCACATCTTACGAACGAGGAACGGCCCTTCCTTGCGTAAATTTAACATTTCGTGCTCTCGTGTGTAGCAGCGCGAACACATGAGAGATGCAACGAAACGGTATGCCTACGTTAACAAAGAAGACAAACAACATGTGGCTTTAGCTGTGAATGCATTTGACTTGGATATCTGTGTGAGGAAAATAAAAAAAAACGTCTGTCGCTGCTATAAACTGAAAAAAAAAGTACGTTATCTGGCAAAATAACTTTAAAAGTGATAAGCGGTTATTTAAAAACAAGTTACAACTTATGAATATTTTCAAAGGTCTGTTTTGTTTTTGTTCTAGCAGACGACAGCCTCCTACTGCTTCTACGACTAACGTAGTGCGGTTTCACGTTCGGTGCGTGTCGCCGACGCAAAGCTCTACAGTAGTGATATCAGAGTTATCAACTCTCAATGGATCATAGGATGGCTACAAAGCAGTAACATTTTGACATAGTGCAGTACGCAATCTTTCAAGGTATGACATTTCTTTGCTCTGAAGCAAATCGAAGCAAGCCGGCCGGCGCAATCAGCTGACATCGCCGCTACGCGAGGCATGGTCGTGCGCAATAGCGTCGCGCCCCGCGCTCGATTTGTCATCAAGCGATAGAGCTACTAAGTGGAATACAGCTAGATGCAGGGATTAATGGCGTATCATTCTGATTCCCTGTGGTGGCCGACCCAATCGCAAGAGAGCCCCGGGAAACAACCTTCAACTGCGCAAGCTTGTGTGTGGGTGTAAAAATCCTTGTTTTCATCCGCGGCGGGGCAGCAATCTATAGTTGAAAGACATGCAAAAAGCATGTGACGTATATACAATCACAAAACATATGCACACAACAATAGATACGATCGCATATCCTACATAAATATGCCAACACATAGCGTGTGAAAAGCAAATTTATATACATAACTTAAACACACACCACCCTAACCGCGATTAGCTTAGCAAGCTGACGCCCTCAGTCCACGTACACGAGCTTAACTGAGTGGCGCAGGTTCGAGTCCCGCGAGGTCAGAGTTTTTTTTCGTTTTTTTAACGTTTTTATTGTACTGCTATCTTTTCTAATGCCTTAGGTTCTAAAACAAAATAAAAGCAATATTGCGTTCAAGTACGTATGTGGGACTGTGTTTTTGCGCAACGGTTATTAGTATTTTTATTTTCATTATTATTTTTTTATTTATTTTATAATATAACAAAAGTAAGGACTAAGGGGAACATTGGGTCTGCTTGATTGTGAAGGGACTCGAGAAGTGAGATAACTCACACCAAAAAATTTATTTGAGATAAAACTGAGCATTTCACAGCCGGACCAGTTTCTTCAAGGGTAGGCCCTAGGTATGCGCGAGACTTGCTATATGACTCATCTCAAGCTGTGGCAGCTGAGGGAAGGCAATATCACCGAGAAGCAGTTCCAAAATATATTTTGGTTGATGTTTTTTTGATTCCTCCGAAATAAGGGCTGCACAATTGTAATCGAGCCAAACCAAGAATTGCAGGCACGAAGTCATGAGACAGAAAATAAATAACGTTGATTGTTTGAAAAATTGCCTTTAATAAAAGGAAGAGTTATGGAGTGCTACGTAGCTTAACTCGCAGTAGGAATTATATATACATATAGATAGTTTAAAATGGACAATGTTGCACACGCAGATATTGGTTAAATTTCTTTGCAGCACAGTTGAAGCATCTATGTAGAACTGAAGCATCAAGAGAAGCTCATGCGTTCTCACTTTATTGCGCTTTACATAGCTTGTATGCGTCCATGCAGCCATGATATGATATATTTTAAAGCATTTGTTTAACCTATAATCTTCTTATTCATTAAAGCTGGCCCATAAGTTGTGTCTTATGTAGCACTACAATTAAAGCGTAATCTGCATGGTGGTCTGAAACAATGCTTTTGAAAATCTCAAAACAACCCAGCTCTATACACGACCATCCGAGCATCAATGATAAGCACCATTATATGTCCGTACATATCAGCTGTGCTCTCATACTTAATTATTTTTCTGACCACTCCCTCTGCCCCTACCTCGTTTCTGTCGTGAAGCTGTGGCAAGTTGTGTATAGCTGTATTTATAGTGTAGGAGCACATACTATCAATAAAAATTATTTTTAGGCTACATGCAATTAGTTTTCATAAATTTTCATTTCTTTTGTCGGTGTTCAGGAGAGCTAAGCTCATGGTCGATATTTTAAAATGACATTTCTCTTTGCCAATGTTAATGAGAACAGTTTCATTATTATTGACAAGTTCTTTCACATTGAATTTAGCTCTCATTATTATTGTTTCTACCAAAAAACAAGCCCTTGAAGTTATGCTTTTTTGCTTGATTTGTTTTCGTGTGACAGCATGCAAGTAAATTGACAGTTATTGTCATTCCTTGTGAATGACACATTTTTTGTTTGACAGACTTTAGCACCTGGTCATCTGCAGAAGTTGTATTCATTCTGGAAAAGGGCGAACAGCGGTGACTGACAACACAGACTAGCCTGCGTTATTCTTTTGTACTATATATGTCACTGTGAATTCATTTAAAACTTTAGAGAGCTCGGATTTCCTGCTGAAAATGTGACAACAACTGTACAGTTTCCACATTTTTGCAACAATCCACATGCCTTTCTTACACTATTGCACATTTTCGTAAGCACCTTACAAAATCTGTATATTTCCGTAAGACCTTACATTCTGCATTTTCCTTATGAAAGCTTCTGTACACTCCATACACTTTCCTTATCCTTCCATATCTTCCATAATCAACTCTCCGTATGCTCCATAAGTTTCCTTATCTTTCCTTATACTCCATAAAAAGCTTTCCGTATACGCCATACAATTTCCTTATCCTTCCGTATACTCCATAAGAAGCTTTCCGTAAATGCCATACAACTTCCGTATATTTCCATAAAACTCCTTATGTTTTCCGTATGTAGCATAAGGAAATGTTACGGAGTCCATATATTTTTCGTAAGATTTCATACGGAACGTTTCAGTAGGGGAGTGGCACTTTTTTCTTCTTATCTTCATCCTAATCACTTAGAGAAATGGACTGCCCATGTGCTAGCGGATGATGAAGACAACAAAGGCGTGCACCGACTGAGCAGCACGCTAGAATGATTGAACATGTTAACCGTGTTGATTGACACGTGGTTTAATGTTAAGCGGTGGTCGTGACGTTGTAAAGTGCTCAGCTGGAACGAGTCTCGAAGGCAACCCGACTGATTATTCTAAAGCAGACTTACGCAGGCATTTACGCAGGCACTTACGCAGTCATTTTTCCAACGGCACAGGTGCCGTTGGAAAAATGGCAGATCCCTCCTACAGTAGAAATAAATACTATGGGAAGCATGAATGAAGAGTGATTTGATTGATTTGTGGGGTTTAACGTCCCAAAACCACCATATGAATATGAGAGACGCTGCAGTGGAATGCTCCGGAAATTTTGACCACCTGGGGTTCTTTAACATGCACCCAAATTTCAAAATTTCAGCACAAGGGCCTACAACATTTCCGCATCCATCGGAAATGCAGCCGCCACAGTCGAGATTTGATCCCGCGATCTGTGGGTCAGCAGCCGAGTATCTTAGCCACTAGACCACCGCGGCGAGCACATGAATGAAGAAGCTTGATATGTCACAAAAAACTAGCACCTTACGATGCGTACGTAAATTAAGCCGTATACTACTTCGACGTCGTCATTATCATGTTTACGCCTGGCATTTGTGTTGGTCGTCCATTCACGTGATGTAAAATCAAATTTTGTATATGTGAAGCAAGCAAAATATCCGAGAGGGCGTCATGAGTGTGGCATATGACATATGTTCTACATGACACATATGTCATGTAGAACATATGTCATACATACATGACACATATGTCATGATCATGATGTTTGACGTCTCATTCACCTTCGTCGTCCTTTTGCATCACGTAAAATGCAATGTGGTATATGTGAACGTAGCGAAACAATCGCGAGCGCATCATAAGTGGGGCATGTTGTCAAGTGCTTACATCATACGCATGACGTGATTATCTTGCTGGCACCAGTAATACACCTACGTCTTCCGTTCATGTCACGTAATACCAAATTTGGTATATTTGATATAGAGCTCGGAATAGAGCTTGGAAATTTAGTATAGCGCCCAGAAAGATCCCGAATTTCGCCAAGCTCTGGCGATACTGAACAGCGCCACTGGTCAGTGCCTCATATGAAGCAAATATATTGGGTAACTACAATAGAGCGAGGTACTTAGGTCTGCTTCTGCACACTCTAACGTAACAATGCGTCAAGGATTTCATTTCCTACACATGATCAGAAAATTGTATTGTTGTATTCTGGCCTTGGTTCTTCATACTCTACTTCATCTTCATCACAGTAGCATCCACCATTGCGAGAACCTTCAGCTAGCAAAAGTTTAGCGCCTGCTCTTAGCTACCTATAAGGCTGTGTATGAATTGTGTGCCCCCAAAATCAGGGGGCAATATTTTCCGGAGCCCTCCTCTATGACGCTGCTCATCGTCACTTCATCATTTTGCGGTGTTAAACTTCGAAGGTTGTTCTATATTCTACCTAATGAGACATCCCGAATCGTCACCTCGGGCATATTTGTCTAACTAGGTGCTAGCCTTCTTTAGCTATAGTTATTGTAGACATACAATACATCTTTCTCGTTCTTTAGCATTCTATCTATATATTTTATAGTAAACTGGGCCGTACAGTAAATTGATGCTTGAAAGCCGAGGAATCAACCTACAAGAAGAGAAAAATGATGTAGAGGATTTGAACACAGTACAGAACATAGAAAACCTATTGTGAAAATATGGCGACACATAAAACAACACGCTTGTTTGCAAGGGAGACATTGCTTATTTTGTATGAAATGTTCATGGAAGATTGCGCAGTGCTCATAATCTTCAGGATCATTTGCAACATGCAATTGAAAATTAAAAATACTAAAAATTGGCACATCTTTATTGAAAACCCTGGGTTGGTCGATACTGGAATCGTTGGTGTATATAGTGGAAAAAATTTTGGATATGGTGGAAATATTAGTGGATATGGCGAAAACTGTAAGGGGCATAATGGCTGATGGCGGCGAGACTGGAAAAAATTGTGGCAGACGGTGGTGGTGGCGGCGAGCTATTGGTGGTGACGGTGGAAAATGCCGGCTCATGGTGGCGAGGCACAACGTGTTTGGTAGAAGGCTTGGGGAGTAAAGCGGATGACGGTGGCATGATGGAAGCTTGGTGGATGACGGTGGCATGATGAAAAGCACATGAAAGTATGTGAAATCACTTATTTTAGTGTTTCATTCTTGAATGCGCAAAGTTATATGTTTACGGTCAAAAGAAACCAACGCTGCTCATTATGCTTTCTAGTACGTTTTTTTTATTTCTTTGGTGTCAACAACGCTTCAATTTTTGTGGAGCATAGAATATGTGGCCGGCAATATGTTCACACTTTGCGCACATGCTTACACCAGTTTGACATCTGCGATGTGTTTCTTTGTTGTGATCTTTAGAAGACTAGAGTTGTCACTGTGAACATGACAGTAAATGTTTTACATCGACGAGCAGTTGTCGACAAATAATGGGGCTCCAGTTCGCTATTCCCCTTTCAGTGTGTTCTTTGACATCGCGTGACCGCAGAACACAGCGGTCACTTGATGTCGCCACGCTAGAAACGCAAACTCTGGTAATTCTTGCACACTCTATTGGTTGAGCCGTACCTTTAAGTGAACAAAGTGCATGCGAATATGCATAAACTATCACTTTAGACATGCGTCAAGATGAGCACCAGCGAATTTGACTTTCTCTCTTCTGTTCTACCACCATGATTTCCACCAAAAGTTAGTCATACCGACCAAGCCCGTACAAGTGTTATCGGTGCTTCTGGGTTTCAGAATACACAATTTTGACGAGTAAACATTACAATACATCATATCTGCGGCATCATTTACCCTAAATGAAGCCTTTTTCATTGTGTACAGCGTCTGCGCAAGACGCGACAAACATCGATGCGATGCGCTTGCAGCACTTCGACCAAAGGTACGCCTCCCCTCACCGACAGCCACCGGTCACACTCGCCGGCACTTCACTGGCTCTTATGCGAGAACATAGACGCGTCAGTTCGTATGCTTACTGAACCAATATGATAGCATAATGTTTCTGGCGCACTGCAGGTTTAGACGAGCCGTTATGTAGTTGTTCCTAACGACAGAGCAACAGCGGTGCGCTGGCACGACTGCGGTGTGCGTTTCGCGAAAAACATCAAAATCAATTGTGTGGGCGTATCTATCGAATGAGAATAGAAGCGTCATAAAGCCTGAAGTGATATAGCCCTTTGAAAGGAGCGAGAAATGGATAATAAACTTGACAGTGACCGCCGATAAACTCTACCTGCTCCTCAGTCCACTGAGTTGTGGTCCACTAAGTTACTTGCGGTTGTAAATTGTAACAAAAACATAGCGCTGTTACCATTATCGCAGTAGCAATCGTTACAGGCAGCAGGCGTTCGTGTTTGTAAAATGTGAAAATTTTAGTAGTAGCTGCAGATCCCGTCACTCTCAAGTAAAAGACAAACTGAAGTTAAACAGCGACTTTCTGAGCTAACTTCTTCTTTAACACACGTACTGCCCTCTGTGGACGTGGCCCAGTGGTTAGTGTACTCATTTTGAAATTCGGAGGTGCTAGGTTCGATTGCATGACGGTGCAACTTTTTTACAGGTGCTTCATACATTCTTTTTTATACGATTGTTTTTGTTATTTCTTTAGCGGCAGCTCGTCACGGTGGTTC
Organism: Rhipicephalus annulatus; assembly: GCA_013436015.1. Lineage (NCBI taxonomy): Eukaryota > Metazoa > Arthropoda > Arachnida > Ixodida > Ixodidae > Rhipicephalus > Rhipicephalus annulatus. The sequence continues at coordinate 13,137 of WOVY01015375.1, forward strand.
TGACCCAGCTTCACACTCCAGCATTGCCGGCTGGAGTGCGCCATCCACCATCCGCTCCACCATACGCCATCATACACCATGTGCCACCATTTTCACCATCATAATCCACCAAAATGGTGGATGGTGGACGTTTTTTTCAATAGGGATCTCAAGTACAGTGCGAATGAGTGCTATGCAAAGCACAAATGAGGAACGTTGATAAGTCACTTTAATATCGTCAGAAAGTTACGAAGCTGACGTAAATTAAGCTGTGCATGACTTCTATGTCATGGTGGCTATGTTTGGACGTGTCATTTACCTTTCCCGATCATTAACATCACGTTGTAACAAATTTGATATATGTGCAGCTATCAAAAGCGCCGCGAGCAAGTCATGAGTGTAGCATATAGTCATGTTTCACGTGACAAGAATGTCAGGATTATCATGTTCGGACACGTCATTTACCTTCGTCGTCATTCACGTCCCGTAATACCAAATTAGGTATATGTGAAGCTAGCAAAACGACTGCGAGCGCACCATGAGCTGGCATGTAGCGATTACTTACATGAGATGCATGTCATAATTTCCACGTTGGGGTCTGTTACCTGTTCACCATGCAGTCATGTCATACCATACAGCGTTGCAGTATGACATGTGAAGAAAACTACAACAAGAGCAGCAACAGCAAGACCATGAAGTGCGAATGATGGCATTCATGACAAAAATGTGTATGATTTTCATGTTATGACTAGTACTTATGCTAGTCATAGAGTCATGTTATGCCATACCAATTTTGGTATTGATACGATTATCGAAATTGCTATAAGACCTAAAAGTTATGACTAGTACTTAGTGCTAGTCATAGAGTCATGTTATGCCATACCAATTTTGGTATTGATACGATTATCGAAATTGCTATAAGACCTAAAAGTTGTGGGTGAATAGATAGATAGATAGACAGTAGTGTTCTGTGCTGTCACATCTACCATGCTGATGGTCAACACTGGGTTTTCGTGCTCAAACTCTCTCTTCGCCTAGATGCGCTTAAAGCCTTCCACAACGACTTGACTGCCGGCCATCTTGGGTATCAAAAAACTCATGACCGCTTTCGAATTCTCCTCTACTGGCCTGGTATTTCTACTAGCATCGCACGGTACGTCGGTTTTCGCGTCCCGTGCCAGCGCCGTAAAATCCAGAAATCTGCACCGGCCAGGCCTCTGCAGCCAATTCTGAGCCCCAAAACCCAGTTTGAGGTTGTATGCGTCGACATTTACGGCCCTATTCCCGTCACATCTACTGGTAAACGACGCATAGTGACTGTCGTAGACCACCTGACACGCTACGCGGAGACAACGCCTGTTTCAACTGCCTCTAACTCTGAATTTGCTGACTTCATTCTTCGCGGGATCATCATGCACCATTGCGCCCCTGTATGGGCTGAGTGACTGTGGAAGGGTGTTCCTGTCACAAGTGCTAAATGAAGTACTGCGCGCTTTTTGAATAACACACAGGATAGCTTCAAGCTACCACCCTCAGACAAACGGTCTCACCGAGAGATTGCACCGTACTCTTGTTGATATGATAGCCGTCTACATGAGTCCAGACAATGAAAACTGGATACCTTTCTACCATTCCTCCCCTTTGCGTACAACAAGGCGTCGGTGCACCACCGTATATTCGCCATGCTACCTCACTTTTGAACGTTCGCATACTTTCTTTCTAAATGTTTTCCTTTTCAACACTGACGTCAACTCGTTTCCATCTTTCGGCGATGTATACGAGTATACAATACAAGACTATCCCGGTGTCGCGATCGTGCTCGCGTCAACACGGAAGTGCGACAGCAAGATCGAAATGTCACTAATAATGCATTCCATCGCCTTGTACTCTTTGGACCTGATGACGAGGTGCTCCTGTTCATGCCTATTCGTACACCTGGTCTGTGTGACAAGTTTCAGCCACTCCTAATGGGGATTTTCATAGCTATCAAGCAGAATTCACCTGGTATTTATCTGGTGACCGCCCTTGACGTCCCAACAGACCGGTGTCACCACACCACACGGATCGTGCATGCTTTTTTTAATGAACCCTTCAGACGACGTTCTTTGTCACATTGACTTTCTACGGCCAAGTTGACTGCTTTCATGTGGGGGAAATGAGTGCGGGCATTCATGCACTTCTTCTCATATATGCATCATTTTAATCATCAGAATCCACCTGGGTCTGTGTCCTCATCTTCAATGGGTGTCACCACCAGCATCAACGGGTGTGTGCGCGCTCTGTCTCAGACTGCCCGTTCACTGCTGAGCCCTTGGGATGAATAGAATAAACGCTGTCTTAACCCAGACGTCACAGAATATATATATTGTGAGAATTCATTGTACGTCATCTTCCTCATCTATCAATAACCATCATCCGTCTTCGGCCCGTTCCTCTTCATCATCGGCGCCATCTTGCTGTTGCTTGATTAAAGCGTCAGCTGCACCGTTGTATTTCAAGTGGTGGAGGTGCAGTCAATCCGCCTGCGACCCGGCTTCTCTGAGAACCCCCTGGCAAACAGTATGGGGCTCCGATCCATCATTCGAGCCATAATTTGTGAGGAATTGCAAGCCTACACCTTACGTCCTTCTAACAACGTTGCCGCTCAACCGGCCTCTAGCGATCTGCGTGGCATTATTAGGGAAGAAATGTCAGCGTTTCAAAGCACCCACCGTGCTCCACCATGCCCCCAACCCGCTTCGTTTGCACAGATCGCTGCAATGCAACCCTCGCCGTCTCAAGTACCACCACCTGTACCTGATCACGAACATCTCGCACCTCTAGTCGCCCGTCCACCGAACCTTACCTTCCGTTCTTCCTGGCGGGCCCCACGGCCTATTTGCTACTACTGTGGAATTCGAGGACACATATCCCGGGTCTGTCGACGTCGGCAGCAAGATGAACGTCATGGTAATGCCGCTTTTGAACGAGACGACACATGTGCTCGAGGTTACTACCGTTATGCCGAAAGTCCTTCCAACCACCGATCACCGTTTCCTGTGCGCATTTCCAACACGAACAATACACGTGCATCCCGACCATGCTCCCCTTCGCCACTCCGACGCTCTGTTTCACCACTTCGGCCTGTCTCTCAACTGCCTGCCCAGCGATCAGAAAACTAAACAGTGCAGTTTTTGGAGGGAAAACTGCATCGCGGTGAAATGACCCAAGTCCTCCTGAACGACCGTCAAACATGTTATTGGTAACTGTGCAAGGTGTGCGGGTGTTGGCTTTGGTGGAGACGGGAGCAACTATTTCAGTTATGCGTGCCGACTTGTGTTCTCGATTGCGGAAAGTGAAGACACCCTACCTTGAATCATCTTTGATTGGGGCCAATGGAGCAATAATTAGACCATCGGCCCAATGTACAGCGCGTGTCTTCATTAATGGTGTTCTTCATCACATCACCTTCGCTGTCTTAATTTCATGTGCTCATGAACTAATTTTAGGTTGGGACTTTCTCTCATCAGCATCTGCATTAATTTTTTGCCGTCAACGTGTACTCGAAATGACTGAGACCGATAACTGCAGCGAACGCGTCGACGAAAAACCATTGCGTTTCTTCACAGCTTCCGAATCCATACTACTCCCGGGTCAAGAGCAACTCATCACCATCACTTCTCCGAATATTGCCAATGGTGACACCCTTATCACCCCTTCCAGCAGCTGTCTAGCTCGCGGCGTTGTAGTCCCCTCCTGCCTGGTGCGGTTCAAAGACAGTGCTGCGATCATCCTTGGCCTCAATCCTACCCCAGAGCCCGTCCTCCTACCCCAAGGTTCTGCAGTGTCATGTTATGTGGATACCCAACCGGTATCTTTGGTCTCTCTTGACGCCTTGACAGCTCAGCCACAACAGGTCCAGTCTGTTACTTCCTCCTCCTTTGCTCCCGGGATAAATCCTGACCTTTCTGCTTCTCAGCGTGAGGCGTTGCTGAATTTCCTAACGAAACACCACGCCTCCTTCGACGCCAAAGCTTCGGCACTAGGACAGACCACAGTTGCGCATCATCGCATCGACACTGAAGGTCAGACTGTTGTACGCCGTCGTCCCTACCGAGTCTCCTTGGCCGAGCGCAAAATCATCGAGGAGAACGTGACAAATATGCTAAACAGAAACATCATACGACCCTCTACCAGTTCTTGGTCATCACCCGTTGTGTTGATAAAAAAGAAGGATGGATCATGACGATTTTGTGTTGATTACCGCGCGCTCAACAAGATTACCCGAAAGGATGTATATCCGATGCCCCGTATAGATGATGCACTTGACTCATTGCAAGGCGCCCAATACTTCTCCACCCTTGACCTTCCGTCCGGGTATTGGCAAATACCAATGAACGAAGCAGACAAAGAAAAGACCGCCTTTTATACGCCGGACGGTCTTTACGTGTTTAACGTAATGCCATTTGGTCTGTGTAATGCTCCCGCCACATTTGAAAAGATGATCGACATTGTTCTTCATGGACTCAAGTGGAAAACTTGTCTATGCTACCTCGATGATATCGTCGTGTTTTCTTCCACTTTTGACGATCATCTGCAACGCCTAGATCAAGTGCTCACATGTCTCTCCAACGGTGGACTTCAACTAAACACAAGGAAGTGCCGTTTTGGCAACACAGCTATAAAAGTTCTAGGACATCTCGTTAGTAACGATGGCATCCAGCCCGATCCGGACAAATTTTCCGCAGTCCTCAACTTTCCGCGACTCTTTGGTTCCAAAGAACTACGCAGTTTCCTTGGACTCGCATCGTACTTTCGCCGCTTCATTCGCAACTTTGCCACTATTGCCGCTCCTCTCCACAAGCTCCTTGCTAGTACCGGTTCCTTCGATTGGAATGATCAATGCGAAGCCTCATTTCAAGAACTCAAGCAGGCACTGACATCCCCACTGGTGCTTTGTTATTTCGATGGCAAGGCACCTACGATATTACACACTGACGTGAGTGGACAAGGAATTGGCGCCGTACTCCTTCAGCGCGACCATGCCTTTCGCGAGAAAGTTGTCACGTATGCAAGCCGCACTCTGACCTCTGCAGAGAAGAGGTACTCGATAACCGAACAAGAGTGCTTGGCTGTTGTCTGGTTCATCCAAAAATTTCGTCCGTACCTACATGGTCGATATTTTACTGTTGTGACAGACCACATTGCTCTTTACTGGTTGTCCACAATCAAAAACTTGTCGCGACGACTTGGCCGCTGGATTCTCTGATTACAATCTTATGACTTTGACGTCATCTACAAGACTGGAAGACAACATCAAGATGCCGACGCTTTGTCACGATGCCCTTTGCCGCTGTTTTCGGCGCACGTGTCATCCCCTTGTCAAATCGGCTATACAGAGGACGCCTCGTCGATATCATCCATTTCTTCCCTACCTTCATCCACCTGTCCGTCAGTACTTTCTACTCATCAGCAAGCCGATTCCTATTGCAATGACATCATTGGTCGGCTTACCGGTGCTTCGTCTTCCCCTAATGCCAGGCTCCGGAAACAACTCCGACTATTCAAGTTGGAGGACGATGTGCTTATCGATACATTTTCCACCCGGAAGGCCACCGATGGGTTCCCGTTGTACCACGCGCACTACGCACTGAAGTTCTGCGCGCTTCCCACGACGACCCGACGTCAGGACACTTGGGTTACTACAAAACATACGAACGTATCCGCAGTCGATTCTTTTGGCCAGGTCTTTCCACGACAGTAGCTAAATATATTGCCTCGTGCGCACTTTGCCAACACCGCAAGCGGCCGACTACTTCTCCAGTTGGGATCCTACAACCACTTCCTTGTCCATCAGAGCCGTTCTCTGTCGTCAGAATTGACCTCTTCGGGCCCCTCCCAACTACATCAGACGGCAAGAGGTGGATCGTCAACGCGGTTGATCACTTGACCTGGTACGCTAAGACGGCCTCAATCACTCCAGGAAGTGCTTCGGAAGTAGCAACTTTCCTCTTGAATGCTATTTATCTACGTCATGGAGCCCCTCGTGTTCTTCTGAGCGACTGGGGAAAGGCATTTCTTTCAAGCACGCTCAGTGAAGTTCTTCAAGCATCAAAAACAGTTCATAAAACAACATCTAGCTATCACCCGCAAACCAATGGCTTAACGGAAAGATTTCATCGCACGCTGTGTGACATGCTGTCCATGTATATCCGACCAGACCATCGCAATTGAGATGCCATACTTCCCTTTGTCAGGTATGCATATAATACGTCAGTTCAACGAACCACAGGCTATTCTCCATTTTTCCTAGTATACGGATGCCAACCGACATCTCCACTCGACGTTTCCATCTTTTCGGGCCTCGTCAACTCTTCACCATTCGTTTGCGACCAGTTTGACACTGTCCCGCGTTGCTCGATGCCGTCGTCTTGCCCGTGTAAACACCGAAGCTAGCCAAGAAGATCGCAAACATCGTTACGATGCCACTCATGGCGTCGTTCTCTACCACCCTGGCGACAATGTACTTCTGTGGACTCCTGCGCGAACGCCTGGCTTATGCGAAATGTTTGAGTCACGCTATCTTGGCCCCTACAAAGTTATCGAACAGACCTCACCGGTGAACTACCGTGTCACACCTGTTCATGTCCTCACTGACCAACGCTGCCGCGGGACAGAGATTGTGCACGTTCCGCGTCTCAAGCACTATTGTATGCGTTCCACAGCGTAATTCGCGGCCAGGCTGGCCGCTTCCGTCGACGGGGGAAATTAGTGTGAGAATTCATTGTACGTCATCTTCCTCATCTATCAATAACCATCATCAGTCTTCGGCCCGTTCCTCTTCATCATCGGCGCCACCTTGCTGTTGCTTGAATAAAGCGTCAGCTGCACCGTTGTATTTCAATATGTATTGTTGCGCATGCCTGGGAAGAAAACGAAGATGGGTGAACAGGCTGGCTACCCGAAGCTGGAGGAAGAAAGAAGACGACGACACTGCAATCATCACCCTGTTGGCCGCTCCGGCGCTTCTCTTCGCGACCAAAATAAACGGCCCCATTCAGCCGTATACGTCCTGGTCCTCCTTGTGCGTAACAGATTGGTGGATATATATATATATATATATATATATATATATATATATATATATATATATATATATATATATATTGTAGCGTCCCCTCGTTGGGCTCCGTGGTGGGTGGCCGCCAACGCTGCTGAACAACAATAAGGAAGACATGCATGGAGCATTCCCACTACTGTCTGATCGTACCGGCTTAAAGCCGGTACGCACCGATGATCTCACCAGAGAAGAATTGGCCACCCTGGTGCAGTATCTGGCCACCCCCTCCCGTAGGCATTCGTCAATTAACTCACGGCCCTCAGTCCCCACCAGCTGCAGCGCAACTGACCACGGCGGCGGTCAGATCTGCAAAGTAGCAGAGGGTGCTAGGAATCTCTGGATACGGACAAGCCACCATTGGAACTTGAACTTAGCAACGTTTAACGTTAGAACGTTATCTAGTGAGGGAAGTCTAGCTGTATTATTCGAGGAGCTAGAAGGCATTAAATGGGATATAATAGGGCTGAGTGAGGTTAGGAGGACAGATGAGGCCTATACTGTGCTACAGAATGGGCACGTCATTTGCTATCGGGGCTTGGCAGACAGAAGAGAACTGGGAGTAGGGTTCCTAATTCACAGAAACATAGCTGGCAACATAGAGGATTACTATAGCATTAATGAAAGGGTGGTAGGCATTGTAATTAAACTGAATAAAAGATACAAAATGAAGGTAGTACAGGCTTACGCGCCTACATCCAGCCATGATGACGCTTCAGTTGAAAGCTTCTATGAAGACGTGGAATCGGCAATGAGTAAGGTGAAAACACAGTGTACTATAGTAATGGGCGACTTTAATGCAAAGGTAGGGAAGAAGCAGGCTGGAGACCAGGCAGTAGGAGATTATGGCATCGGCACTAGAAACGCCAGAGGAGAGCTACAAGTATAATTCGCAGAACGCAATAATCTGCGTATTTTGAATACCTTCTACCGAAAACGAGAAAACCGCAAGTGGACATGGAGGAGCCCTAATGGCGTAAATAAGAACGAAATAGACTTTATAATGACTGCGCACCCAGGAGTCGTGCAGGATGTGGAAGTGGTTGACAAGGTAAGATGCAGTGACCATAGAATGGTACGGGCTCGAATCCGCCTAGACTTGAAGAAGGAACGACAGAAACTGATACGCAAGAAGCCAATCAATGAGCTAGAACTGAGAGGGAAAGTACAGGAATTCAGAGTGTCACTGCAGAACAGGTACTCTGCTCTTAGCGAGGAAACAAACCTTAGCGTAGATACAATGAGTGATAATCTGACGAGTATCATCACGGAGTGTGCAGTGGAAGTTGGAGGCAGGGTAGCTAAAAAGGACACCGGCAAGCTTTCCCAGGAAACGAAGAACCTAATTAGGAAGCGTCAAATCATGAAAGTGTCAAGTACAACAGACAACATAGAACTGGCAGAGCTTTCGAAGTTGATTAATAGACGTAAAGTATGCGATGTAAGAAGGTATAACATGGAGAGAATTGAGCACGCTCTGAAAAACGGGGGAAGCGTCAAAGCAATGAAGAGAAAACTTGGGATGGGCAAAAGGCGGATGTATGCACTAAGGGACAAAGAAGGCAAAATAACCACCAATATGGATAGGATAGTTAAAAATAGCGGAGGAGTTTTACAGAAATCTGTACAGTAGCCGAGACAACCACGACCTTAATACTATAAGAACTAGCAGTAACCCAGACGACACCCCACCGGTAATGATAGAAGAAGTCAGAAAAGCTTTGGAGAGCATGCACAGAGGCAAAGCTGCTGGTGAGGATCGGGTAACATCAGATCTGCTGAAAGATGGAGGACAGATTGTGTTGGAAAAACTAGCCACTCTATTTACGAGGTGTCTCCTGACGGGAAAAGTACCAGAGTCTTGGAAGAACGCTAACATCATCTTAATACATAAGAAAGGAGATGACAAGGACTTGAAGAATTACAGGCCGATCAGCTTGCTCTCTGTAGTATACAAGCTATTTACAAAGGTAATTGCTAGCAGAGTAAAGAAAACATTAGAATTCAATCAACCAAAGGAACAAGCAGGATTTAGAACAGGCTACTCAACAATTGACCACATTCATACTATTAATAAGGTAATAGAGAAATGCTCAGAGTATAACCAACCACTATACATAGCCTTCATAGATTACGAGAAGGCGTTTGATTCAGTAGAAGTATCAGGCGTCATGCAGACACTGCGGAATCAGGACGTAGATGAAATATATATAAACATTCTGGAAGAAATCTACAGGGGATCAACTGCTACCATAGTGCTTCATAAAGAAAGCAACAGAATACCAATAAAGAAGGGTGTGAGGCAGGGGGACACAATCTCCCCAATGCTATTCACTGCGTGCTTACAAGACGTTTTCAGAAGCCTAGAATGGGACAGTTAGGGATAAGAGTTAATGGAGAGTACCTCAGTAACCTGCGCTTCGCCGATGACATTGCATTGCTGAGTAACTCAGGGGACGAATTACAACTCATGATTACGGAGTTAGACAAGGAGAGCAGAAAGGTGGGTCTTAAAATTAATCTGCAGAAAACGAAAGTAATGTACAACAACCTCGGAAAGGAGCAGCGCTTTGCAATAGGTAATAGTGCACTTGAAGTTGTAAAAGACTATGTCTACTTAGGGCAGGTAATAACCGCAGAGCCTAACCACGAGATTGAAGTAACTAGAAGAATAAGAATGGGGTGGAGCACATTCGGCAGGCACTCTCAAATTATGACAAGTAGATTGCCACTGTCCCTCAAGAGGAAGGTATATAACAGCTGTATCTTGCCGGTACTTAGCTATGGAGCAGAAACCTGGAGACTCACAAAGAGGGTTCAACTTAAATTGAGGACGACGCAGCGAGCAATGGAAAGAAAAACGGTAGGTGTAACCTTAAGAGACAAGAAGAGAGCAGAGTGGATTAGGGGACAAACGAGAGTTAAGGATATCATAGCTGCAATAAAGAAGAGGAAATGGACATGGGCCGGGCATGTAGCATGTAGACAGGATAACCACTGGTCATTAAGGGTCACCAACTGGATTCCGAGAGAAGGGAAGCGGGGTAGGGGGAGACAGAAGGTTAGGTGGGCAGATGAGATTAAGAAGTTTGCTGGTATAAATTGGCAACAGCAAGCACAGGACCGGGTTAACTGGCGGAACATGGAAGAGGCCTTTGTCCTGCAGTGGACGTAGACAGGCTGATGATGATGATAATGACGAAGATATATATATATATATATATATATATATATATATAATATATATAAATAAATAAATATATATATATATATATATATATATATATATATGTATATTGTAATGTAGAGGTGAAGAAAGAAAAATAGGTGAAAAGATAGCTTGCCGTGGGCAGGATCTGAACCTGCGACCTTCAAATAAAGCAAGTTATCTTCAAACCATGGCAAGTTATGTTTTAACCTACTTTTCCTTCTTTACCTTTTCATTACAATTGGCCTAGTAACTTCCCCTATATTTTCCTTGGCATTATTGTCTGTTAGATATAATTATTATTGTGTCTCAACCCAATTAAACGAGCTCTTATGTATACACTTGTTTGCTTTATTAATTAACGAGGGCCTTGTACTGGCAGACTTGGTGCCTCTAGGTTGTATTTGAGAGACTATTGGTCAGCTGCCAACTTGTAGTATGTTCACGTGCTACGTGAAAACCTAAACAGGCTCATAAAAAAAATTGCCCGCAGCTTCCCTCGGGGGAACACTGAGGAGGATGCGGAGCATATAATTGGTTAATGGGGTGTTAAAGTGCGACTTACTTAGGTCGATGGCTAAATTGGTTAACGTGGTTGTGAAATGGGGTGTTAAAATGCGACTTACTTGGGTCGATGGCTAAACTGGTTAACGTGGTTGCAGGAGGGGGTGTTAAATGAGTGAACACGTACACACGTATGCGAAAGGACGGCGCTGGTCGAAGGGACGTCGATCATTGTGTTTGTGGATTCGTTGGAATTCATTTCACCGCGACCTTGGACGTCGACGCGCCGTACAAACCAACCGACGAGCGGCAACTGAGCGAGCGAGCGCCGACCTTGAGTATATATACAGCGCGACGGCGCATGCACTGTCAGCTGTTGAATGTTCTCGAAGGAGAAGCGCGCGCGCGGCACAGATGGCGACGGCGCGACGGCGCATGCGCTGTCAGCTGTCGAATGTTCTCGAAGGAGAAGCGCGCGCGGCACAGATGGTGGGTGACGGCGCGACGGCACATGCGTGCGCGTCAGCTGTCGAATGTTCGAGAAGCGGTGCGGACGGCGCGGACGGCGCCCTACAAGGCGCGAGTATAAGATGCTTCCGTATCTAAAAGTGTGCCACACTCACCGCCATTGCTACTGGTGGCGCTGACCGACACTCCCACGTTTAAATTCACATAGATACACAATAAGGAGCTGGGGGGATAGCTGTCGTGGTAGCTCAGTGGTAGAGCATCGAATACGTTATTCGAAGGTCGCAGGTTCGGATCCTGCCCACAGCAAGTTATCTTTTGATTCACTTTTCTTTCTTCACCTTTACATTATGATTGGCCTACTAACGTTGCCTATACTTTCCTTGGCATTATTGTTTGTTAAAACTCATTATTATTGTGTCTAACCACAAACTAACTAGCTTTTATATACCACTTGGTCCCCTAATTTATTCACAAGGGTCGCGTCCTGGCAGACTTGTTGCCTATAGGTTGTATACGAGGGACTATTGGTCGGCTGCCAAGTCGTAATATGTTCACGTGCTACGTGACGCCAAACAGGCTCATAAAGAGTGTGCCACACTCACCGCCATTGCTACTGGTCACGCTGACTGACACTCTTACGTTCAAATTCGCATAGATACCTGAGGAAGTTGCAGGGGGGATAGCTGTCGTGTTAGCTCTCGGTGGTAGAGCATCGAACGCGCGCGTTATTCAAAGGTCGCAGGTTCAGATCCTGCACACGACATGTTATCTTTTCAACCACTTTTCTTCATATATATATATATATATATATATATATATATATATATATATATATATATATAGGGGGTTCATTCAAAATCACAGACAGTGGAACCCATAGAGACGCTCTCAAAAGAAGGCCGCTAAGATTGTCGTCTTCACTCGCCTGCGCTGCGCCTCTTGGGCAAATCCGCGTTCCTCGTTGTCGTCGCTGTCTCGCCGCTAAATGCAGCTATGCACGCAGCATTACCCTCCCGCCAGAGTGAGCGTCGTCCCGATGCTCAACAGGTAGAGATGCGGCTAGCAGGCGTTTACATCACTGAGAGTTTCTAAAGTTTCATGCGGACCACGTGCACTGTCTCAGGCAGATGCTGGCGACGTTTCGAACAAGAGGAGGCATCGGGCACGACTTCGAACGTCACGTCGCTAAGACGGCGCAAAACCTTGTAGGGTCCCATGTATCGGCATGGGAGTTTCTCTGAGAGACCTCACCGTCGTACACGAAACCGAACCCTGACTATCTCCTGGTTGATAAGTGACGAATCGATGGCGAAGGTTGTACTGTTGGGTGTCGAGTTGCTGCTGGTTCATTATTCTGACGCGAGCAAGCTGCCTTTCTTCATCGGCGCGCTCAGTGAAGTCTGCGGCGTCTGCCTCTGAATCATTGCAGTCGTAAGACAGCATGGCGTCAAGCACTGTAGTAACTTCTCCGCCATGAATTGGTGCGTACGACGTCAGTTTTGCTGTTACCTGGCGCGCCCTATTATACGCGAATATGATGTGCAGCGATATTCAGTCCCAATTCTTGTGTTCCACGTCGACGAACATGCAAAGCGTGTCAGCGATTGTCTCGTTAAGTCGTTCTGTAAGCCCATTCGCTTGTGGGTGGTAAGGTGTCGTCTTCCTATGCGCTGTGCCACTGAACGTAAGCACAGTGTGCAAAAGCTCCGCTGTAAATGCGGTAGCTTTGTCTGTTATGACGACAGGTGGAGCACCATGTCTCAGGACAATATTCTCAATGAATAACTGGGCCCCTTCAGCTGCAGTACCACTCGCAATTGCCTTGGTCTCCGCGTATTGGGTGAGGTAGTCAGTCGCCACTATAAGCCAATTGTAGCCGCTGTCCAATCTTGGGAATGGGCTCAGCAGATCCATTCCGGTTTGAGAAAGCGGAGCTTTTGACACGGGTACAGGATGTTATAGCCCAGCGGGTTTGACAGGTGGAACCTTGTGCCACTGACAGTCAATGCATGTTGATTGATTGATTTGTGGAGTTTAACGTCCCAAAACCAACATATGATTATGAGAGACGCCGTAGTGGTGGGCTCCTGGAATTTTGACCACCTGGGGTTCTTTAAAATGCACCCAAACCTGAGTACACGGGCCTACAATATTTCCGCCTGCATCAGAAATGCAGCCGCCACAGCCGGGATTTGATCCCGCGACCTGCGGGTCAGCAGCCGAGTACCTAAGCCACTAGACCACCGTGGCGGGACTCAGTGCATGTTCGGACGTAATGTTTCACCTCTGCTGTGATTGTTGGCCCGTAATATTTTTCTTTTATGTGTGTCAGTGTTCTTGTGAAACAGAGGCGGCCTGCAGTGGCTTCGTCATGGCAGGCTTGTAAAATTTCGCTGCGGAGAGCTTCAGGAACTACCAACAGATAGCTTCTATCTGTTGATGAGAAATTCTTTTTGTACAGAATTCCGCCCACTTAACAGAATGACGATAGGTTCTTCGAAAACACTTTTGGCGCATTAGCGGCTCGTCCATTCAAGAATTTTATAAGCGAGTTGAGCTCCCGATCATCTTGTTGTTGCTGAGAAATTATAGCTGCATGAACTCCTAAAAAAACCTATGAATTGATCATCCTCTGTTGCCGGTGATTCAATCGGTGACCTTGACAAACAGTCGCCGTTTAAGTGTTGCCTTCCGGACATGTGAAGTACGACCATGTCGTACTCTTGGAGCCGTAAGCTCCACCGTGCAAAACGTCCGGATGGGTCTTTCATGTTGGTCAACCAACAATGAGAGTGATGGTCGCTTACGACTTGGAAAGCGCGGCCTTATAAGTACGGGAGGATCTTCAGTTCCTGGGACACAAAGTCAGTTGCGATGGGTTGAAGCCTGACCCAGACAAAACTGCAGCCATCGCAAAGTTCGCAAGGCCTCTTGTTAAAAAAGTGGTCATGCGTTTTCTTGGTCTCTGCGCCTACAACCGGCGATATTTAGCAAGCTTTGCACACATCGCCTCTCCACTCATCCGCCTTACAAGGGAAGACGTTGCGTTTGTATGGGATGAAGAGCAAAAAGCTTCGTTTAACAAGCTACGACAGCGTTTACAAACTCCACCCGTCCTCGCTCACTTCGACGAGAATGCACCAACAGCCATCCCTCCACACGCCAGCAATGTGGGCCTAGGTGCCGTTCTTTTCCGATGCCAAGTTGGTGTGGAGAAAGTAGTCCTACGCTAGAAGAACGTTGACACGCGCCGAGTCAAACCACTCAACAACTGAGTAGGAGTGTCAGGCTGTCGTTTGGGCAGTTGCGAAGTTCCATCCGTAGTTATATGGCCGCGCTTTCCAAGTCGTAAGCGACCATCACCCTCTTTGTTGGTTGACCAACATGAAAGACTCACCTGGACCTTTAACACGATGGAGCTCACGACTCCAAGATTACGACATGGCCGTAGTTTACAAGTCCAGAAGGGAACGGTTACACGCCGACTGTTTGTCAAGGTCACTGATTGAGTCACCGGCTACAGAGGATGATGAATTCACAGGCTTTTTAGGAGTTGTTGATGCAGCTGTCGTTTCTCGACAACAACAAGACGATGGGGAGCTTAATTCACTGATAGAAATCTTGAACGGACGAGCTGCCAATGCACCAAGAGTGTTTTCAAAGAACTTATTGTCATTATGTTTACAGGACGGAATTCCGTACAAAAAGAATTTCTGATCAGCAGGTAGAAGCTATCTGTTGGTAGTTCCTGAAGCTCTCCGCAGCGAAATTTTACAAGCCTGCCATGACGAAGCCACTGCAGTCAACCTCGGTTTCCCAAGAACACTGACAAGCTTCAATTAAAAATATTACTGGCCAAAAACCACAGCAGAGTGGAAACATTTCGTCCGATCATTCATTGACTGACAGCGGTGCAAGGTACCACCTGTGAAACCCGCTGGGCTATTACATCTTGTGCCCGTGCAAGAAACTCTGTTTTTTCGAATCGGAATGGATCTTCTTGGCCCAGCCGCAACATCGGAACAGAGGCAACAAATGGGTTATAGTGGCGACGAACAACCTCACACGATACGTGGATACCAAGGCAATCGCGAGTGGCACTGCTTCTGAAGTGGCCCAGTTCTTCTGTGAGAACATTGTCCTGAGACATGGTGCTCCAGCTTTAGTCATACCAGACGAAAGTACTGCGTGTACCGCCGAGCTTTTGCGCACTGTGCTTACGTTCAGCGGCACAGCGCATAGGAAGACGACAACTTACCACCCACAAACGAATGGGCTTAGAGAACGACTTAAAGAGACAATTGCTGACATGCTTTGCATGTTCGTCGACGTGGAACACGAGAATTGGGACTGAATATTGCCGTAAATCATATTCGCGTAAAATAGGGTGTGCCAGGAAACAACAAAAATGACACCGTTCACAACAATTCATGGCGGAGAAGGTACTACAATGCTTGACGCCATGCTGCCTTACGATTGCAATGGTTCAGAGGCAGATGCCTCAGACTTCACTGAGCGCGCCGAGGAAGCAAGACAGCTTGCCCGTGTCAGAATAATGAACCAGAAGCAACTTGACGCCCAACGGTACAACCTTCGCCATCAATTCGTCACTTATCAACCAGGTGATAGAGTCTGGGTTTGGTTTCCCGTACGATGACGAGGCCTCTCAGACAAACTACGACGCCGATACTTCGGACCCTACAAGGTTTTGCGCCGTCTTAGTGACGTGACGTACGAAGTCGTGCCCGACGCCTCCTCCTGTTCGAAACGTCGCCAGTATCTGCCTGAGACAGTGCACGTAGTCCACATAAAACTTTACCACTCTACGTTATGTAAGCACCCGTTAGCCGCATCTTTACCTGTTGAGCATCGGGACGATGCTCGCTCTTGCGGGAGGGTAATGCCGCGTGCATAGCTGCATTTAGCGGCGAGAAACTGACGAGAACGAAGAACGCGGATGTGCTCGAGGGGCGCAGTGCAGGCGAGAAAAGAAGACGGCAATCTTAGCGGCCTTTTTTGAGAGCGTCTCTATGAGTTCTACTGTACGTGTTCTTAAACAAATCCCCTGTAATTTAAAACCCGTGACAATATATATATATATGTATATATATATATATATATATATATATACATATATATATATATATATATGTATATGTATTCATCTGGAATGTAGTGGGTCATGCATAGTTCGAAAAACACAACGTCAGTGCTAAGCACGAATCACTCGCGCCGGACGTTATCGCCGCTTTCGTTGGCTAGGCCTACGCTCCTACCTAGTTTCAAATAACAGGTCTGACTGTCACAGGTCGTTATTATATTTGGTGAAGTTTGCTTGGTCTCCTCGTAATCCTGGAATTGCGAAGCCGCACTCGACCTGCCGCTATGAGCACTGCATCTGCCATAAGCCCTCCGCCTATGGCTCCCCAGGCCATCGTGTGCTCCAGCGCGGTCCTTCAGCGGGACCCTCCCATATTCAGCGGCACGGACGATCATGACGTCGATGACTGGCTGGCTACCTACAAACTCGTCAGTGTCTTGAACAAATGGGACGAAGCCACGAGATTGGCCAGCATCGGCATTTACCTCAGTGGCATGGCCCTCTTGTGGCTTCGTAACCATGAAACCGACGTTCGAACCTGGACATAATTCAAAACAATGCTCAGCGAAGTCTTTGGTCGTCCTGTTGTTCACAGACTTCGTACGGAGCAGCGCCTGCAGTCAAGATCTCAAATGCCTGGTGAGAATTTTACCAGCTACATAGAAGACGTCAATGACTTGTGCAAACGCGTCGATGCCAACATGACAGAGGTGGACCGCATCAAGCATATTTTCAAGGGTATCGATGAGGACTCATTCCAGATGCTTATTTCAAAAAGTTCGGCTACTGTTGCTCAAGTTACCGAGCTCTGGCAAAGCCATGATAAGCTCCGCCGGCAACGTCTCATCACCCACCGTGCTGTCCCCCATCACGAATCGATGTCCAACTTGACTCTCTCGCAAGATCCCGCCCTCCTCTCGCAGATAAAAGACTTTGTACGCGAAGAAGTTGCCCACCAACTGTCGCTCATCTCCGGCCAACCGGAGCGCAGTGCACTGCTTAGCCCAACACTGCGGACTATTATACAAGACCATGTGCCTGAGGCCCTTCCTCCACAGCTGGGGCTACCAGTCAATGCACCATTGACATGCGCCGAAGCAGCAGCATGACCACAACCACACACGTTCCGAGCGCCACCTCTACTGCTTGATCCTGTTTATACCACCCAGCCGCCACGACCTCCAGTCCACCGAGTCCCTCTTCCATGGCGCACTGCCGACAACCAACCGATCTGCTTTTCGTGTGGTCTACCCGGACACGTCGCACGTCTTTGCCGCCACCGCCCACTCCATTCACGTGAAAGCCCACGTTGGTATGAGTACGACCACACGTTTTCCTACACTCCAGACTCCGAATTGCACCCTCCTCGACTAAGCCAACGACCACATTCTGATCACCGATCTTCTTCTCCACGTCGTCGCTCGCCCTCCCCGATGCGCTGGCGCCCCCCGACGATCGAAGCGGAAAACTAAATGACGCAGTTCCCGAGGCAAGAACTGCGTCCTCGTCGCAAAGCACAAGCCCTCTTCGTTCGCCACCGAATGTGAATAATGCTGTTCTTGAAGGTGTATCTGTATTTGCCCTTATTGACACTGGTGCCGCCATTTCTGTCATTTCCGAAAAAGTTTGCCGCGCAATTCGAAGAGTGACAACGCCTTACCTGGGTTCGTTTCTTCATACTGCCACTGCACAGCCTGTGCAGACTGCGGCGGAGTGCACCGCCAGACTTGTAATTCAAGGAGTGCCTTACACAGTGCATTTCGTAGTACTTCCGCACTGTTCTCACGAAATAACTTTAGGCTGGGATTTGCTCTCCCATCACCAAGCCGTCATTGATTGTGCCCGTGCCGAAGTGGTCCTTTGTCCTCTTGGTGATGCTCTACCTGCGGATGATCGCCATTCCTACGCGAAGTTGGTCATTAATGGTGACACTCGGATAACTCCGCGCGCTACTGTCTTCGCACCTGTGTCGTGTTCCGCCATCGTCGACGCTAGCGCATACTTCACGTCTTCTGCTGCTTTCGTTCAGCGCCACCTATCACCGCTCCCAACCGCTCTCGTTACTCTTCAAAGTGGTGCGACCGATGTGCCTGTGGGGAATACTTTCCCATTCCCGATTACGCTGCTTCGGGACAAATGTACCGGCTCAATCGAATCACTTAAAACCATCGCTACTCTTGACGTTCCTGATGGATCATCACAAGTCAGCGCCCTCTCCTTTAGTTCTGGGAATGGCCCTTCCACTGCCAACATTCTCAACCATGTAATCGACAGAGACCTAAACGCACAACAGAAATGTGAGCTTTTGAGCCTCCTTGACAAGTTTCGGCCATCTTTTTACAGTCGCAGCGCTACCTTAGGTCAAAAATTTACCGTATGCCACCAGATCAACACAGGTAATCATGCATCACTACGGCAGCGACTGTGCTGTGTTTCACCGACTGAACGCCGTGTCATCGATGAACAAGTAGGTGACATGCTAAAGCGCGGCGTCATTCAACTATCGAACAGTCCTCGGGCGTCACCGGTTGTTTTAGTTAAAAAGAAGGATATCACCATACACTTTTGCGTAGATTGTCGGCGCCTAAACAAAATGACACGAAAGGATGTTTATCCTTTTGGCTCGGATCGATGACGCCCTCGACTCTTTACAAGGCGCAGAGTTCTTTTCCTCCCTTGATCTGCGCTCTGGGTATTGGCAAGTGCCCATCAATCCGGATGATAGACCAAAAACTGCCTTTGTTACACCAGATGGCTTATATGAATTTAACGTGATGCCATTCGGCCTATGCAATGCGCCGGCGACATTGGAGCGCATAATGGACACTATCTTACGAGGCCTCAAACAGAACACGTGTTTGTGCTACTTAGATGATGTGGTGGTATTCTCGCCCGATTTTTTCACGCACCTTCGTCGCTTGGAACAGATTTTATGCTGCCTCTCTGCAGCTGGCCTCCAACTAAACTTGAAAAAGTGTCACTTCGGAGCACGCAAGCTGACCATTCTCAAAAACGTCGTGTCGAAAGATGGCATATTTCCTGACCCCGCTAAGCAACGTGCTGTTACCGAGTTCCCGAGTCCCGCGTCTCTCAAGGTGCTGCGTAGTTTCATTGGGCTTTGCTCATACTTCCGCCGCTTCGTCCGGGATTTCGCCTCTATCATAGCACCTCTGACAGACCTACTTAAGGGAGACCACAATCTATCTGCTTGGTCTCCAGCCTGCGACAGTGATTTTGCGAAGCTCCGTGAACGGCGAACAACACCACCCATACTGCGACATTTCGATTCAAGTGCAACAAACGGCTTGACCGAACGTTTCAACCGCGCTCTTGGCGACATGCTTTCTATGTATTTTGCCTCCGACCACACGAACTGGGATCCTATTCTTCCCTACGTAACGTACGCTTACAATATGGCACCTCAAGCGACGACCGGCTTTTCTCTCTTCTATTTACTCTGTGGTCGAGAGCCATCATCTCCGATCGACACCATTCTCCTTTAAAGACCCGACCCATCCGAAGGAACGCCATTTTCCGAAGCCGCTCGGTATGCAGAAGAATGTCGACAATTATCTCGCGCCCTTACAACACAAGAATAAGGGCTACAAAAGTTTTGTCACGACGATGAAAGGTCCCACAACCAGTTTTCGCTCAACTCTCTTGTTTGGCTCTGGGTGCCTCCCACTGTGGCCCCTGGCACATCTACAAAGTTTGTCAGCGGGTACTATGGGCCTTATCGCGTTCTAGAGAATATATATATATATATATATATATATATATATATATATATATATATATATATATATATATATATGCGGTCCAGCCCTTATATATGATGGTGATTACTACGATTGTTTCGTCATACAGATGAAGATGAAGTAATATGAAGTACATAGTCAGCGCTCACACTAGTTTTCCTCTTTCGGAAAAGAGGGCAGCAAGTTAGAAAGTGTTAAGACACCGAATATATGATTTGAGTTGAGAGACGTGGATGATCTCGGTGTGGCGGCAACGACGATCAGGAGCCGCATTACCAGAAGCAACACAATATTTGATTTCGGCTGTTCGTTCTAGGACGGTGTATCGACGGAGATATCGGTGAAAGAATTTTTCGCAGAGCCCAGGTGCATGAACAGGTGTCCACAAAAGGATTTCGTCGCCTGGGCGGAACAAAACAACTGGACGCTTTGCAGCAATGTTGATTTTTTTCTTGTCCTGAATGGTAGCAGTGTTGGCGCAGATGATTTCAAGGTAGAGGGCTACGCAAGCGGTGAACTCTTTCGGTAGAGATGAAGTTGGAACGGGAGACGTGGAAAAAAAGGTGGTGTCCAGATCAAAAGTGGGTGCACAACCATACACAAGAAAAGGAGGCTGTATTTCGTCGTACGCTGTATGGCGGTATTATATGCGAATGTGACGAATGGAAGTGTGGTGTCCCAGTGTTGATAATCCGGTTGAACGTACTTAGAGATTATGTTGGAGAAAGTTCGGTGAAAACGCCCAGTCAGACCATTAGTTTCTGGAAGATACGCTGATGTGGTCTTGTGGATGGTGTAAGAAGCCTGGAGGACTTCAGCGAAGACATGCGAAAAAAATGTCTTGCCACTGTCACTAAGAAGCACAAGTGGTGCGCCGTGTCGTAAAATAATGACGCGAAGAAAAAAAATTAACGACTTCAGAGGTAGCACCAGACGGAAGAACTGCCGTCTCCGCGTAGCGAGTAAGGTCCACGGCAGTATATATTCAACGGTGACAGGCTGGCGTAAGCGGCAGAGGTCCGTATAAGTCTATGCCAACAAATTCAAAGGTAGTTGACGGGCACGGCAGTGGTTGCGATGGTCCCACGGAAAGAGACTTGGTACGTTGTTGGTGCTGGCATGACGCGGAGGCATGGACGCACTGGGCGACGGAAGTGGAGAAGCCAGGCGAAAACCGGCGAGTCTTAAGGCGGTCGTAAGGCTTGTGGAACCATAAGTGACCAACTGTCACGTCGTCATGAAACGCTCGTAAAACTTTCAGACGAAGTGAGTGAGGAATGACGGAAACCCATTGGTTACCGAAAGGGTGGTAAATTTTCCGACAAAATGTTCCATCTTGAAGCTTGAAACGGGCAAGTTGTCGTCAAAGGCGGCTGTTTGGAGCACGCGATAAGCCAGTGAGCCGATAAATGAATGTACGGCAGTAGGTATCGGCATGTTGGAGCGAGGCGAGATCTGCGGACAAAAGAAGGTCCACCGAGACAACAAACTCTTTCGGACCAGCCGCTGTTTGCTTGGTCACTTTGGTGGGCGGTGACGAAAAGGTGGAAGGCCATACTTCGGCGCTTTGCGAGAGTGGGCAACGCGACAAAGGGTCGGCATCTTGGTGCTGCCGATTAGACCTATATATGACGCTCTAGTCATACTCTTGCAATCGTAGCACCCAACGGCCAAGGCGTCCCGACAAATGTTTGAGAGGCGATAACCAACACAGAGCATGATTGTCAGTCACGATTGTAGAATGCCGGCCGTATAAATAAGGGCGAAACTTTTGTACGAACCACACGACTGCGAGACATTCTTGCTCAGTGATGCTGTATTTCGCTAAGCAGGTGAACGAGTACGGCTCGTGTAGGCCACGATTTGTTCTTCGAAAGCGTGGTTCCATTGACGAAGAACAGCACCGTTGCCTAGTCCACTTGCGTCAGTGTGTAGCACAGTAGGTGCTGCAGGGTCGACATGGTGAACCATTAGCCGTGATGTGAGGCATCGCTTTGAGGTGTGATAAGCGGCTTCGCTGTCACCCGACCAGACAAAGGGTGCGCTCGTGGTTAGAAGTTTGTGCAAAGGAGCCACAATAGTAGCGAAATCACGTACAAAGGGGCGAATATACCACGCCAAGCCAAAGAAGCTGCGGAGTTTTTTTGGGTGTGGTAGGTATAGGAAAGTGCAGTACCGCGGCAACCTTGTCGGAATCGGGCTCAACGCCATGTTTACTGATGACGTGACCTAATACCTTGATGCGGTGACTGGCAAACCTACACTTCTTAGTGTTCAGCTTAAAAACCGGCCTTAGCTAAACACGTGAGGACTTCGTCTAGCCGTTCCAGGTACTGTGAGAAGCTGGACGAAAAGATGACAATGTCTTCGAGGTAGCAAAGGCAGGTCTTCCATTTTAATCCACGCAGTACCGTGTCTATCATTCATTCTATTGTGGCTGGGGCGTTACAAAGGCCAAAAGACATCACATTGAATTCAAAAAAGCCCATCTGGCGTAGAAAAAGCAGTCTTCTCTTTATCGGACTCGTGTGTTGAAATCTGCCAATACCCAGAGTGCAAGTCAAGGCTTGAAAAGTATTTGACTTCTTGTAAAGTGTCAAGGGCGTCGTCAGTGCGAGGCACAAGGTAGACGTCCTTATGAGTAATTTTGCTGAGTGCTCTGTAATCAATGCAAAACCATACCGAGCCATTCTTGTTTGACTAGTACGACAGGAGAAGACCATGCGCTTATCGAAGGCCTGATGACATTGCGCGTGAGCATGTCGTTGACTTGTAGTTCTATAAGCTAGCATTCAGAAGCCGACGCACGGTAAGGGTGGTGGTGAATGACACGACACCCGTCGATGTCGATGCGATGAGCGGCCGCTGTTGTTTGACCCACACTTTCGGAACAAACGTAGAAGCAAGTGTTGTGCTTCATTAATAATGCTAGCAAGGCATCAGTTTGTGTTGGGTTGAGATGTTTAAAAAGTGTCCTTGAGAGCAGAAAAACCGGTGCTTCTTTTGTTATGCTGGAAAGAGTGGACCCCTCTCACAGAAGTAGTTGTTCTGGCGTCATGTTGCAGACAGTGATGCTTGCATAACCACGTGAGAAACGCACTGATTAAGATTCAATGGTGCATCCTCGAAAAATGCAGCGCTAGCTAGGAACAACCGCAGCGTCACTATCTAGAATATCTCGTGACTTGATCGCAAGAACACGTTTTTGTCAGAGAGTCAGAAGGAAATCCGCAGCTTTAACAAGGTTTGGCGACGAAAGGTCGGCAGCAGAAGAAAGCTGATTCGAATTAGGGGCCGACCACGAATCCGTGATTCGAATTAGGGGCCGACCACACAAAATACAGCAGACGCAGCAGAGAAAAAGTCCCAGCTTAAGATTATCTGATGAGGGCACGAAGACAGCACAGCCAAGTGTATGTGATGACGAATTCCTTCGATGAGAACACGAGCAGTAAACAATCCGCTCGGAAAAATTGAAATGTCAATAGCGCCACTTAACATGGGACCAGCATAAGGAGCTTGCACTTTACGCAGGCGAAAACACAATTCATAAATAATTATCAAAATGGTGGCGCAAGTGTCTATAAAAGCGTCAACAAAAACACCTGCTACACAAACAGGCAGTAATTTAGCTGGACGAGACGGAGGAGTTGTAACGTTTCGGCAACGAGCAGTTTCTCCTCCAGAGAGATCGGCGCGGGACGCAGGGGTGATGACGTGCGCCGGAACGATGACGCAGAACGGCGGAGAGATGAGGCGGAAGGATGAGGCCCGGCTTGAGACCATGGAGGAGAGGGCTACCGATTGGAAGTGGACAGGTACGGTATGTGATCGTAAGCATTCGGGCTTGGGGCAAAGCCTCTTTCGTAAGCTCAATAATCACGTCGTTTTTCCTGCTGACGGCGGCGGCAGGAA
Source organism: Rhipicephalus annulatus (assembly GCA_013436015.1). Lineage (NCBI taxonomy): Eukaryota > Metazoa > Arthropoda > Arachnida > Ixodida > Ixodidae > Rhipicephalus > Rhipicephalus annulatus. The sequence continues at coordinate 37,169 of WOVY01015375.1, forward strand.
CGGGATGTATGACTCCAATGCCACAGAAGAAGCAGACGGGGCACAGAGGATGCCATGTAGAATTGTGGGGTGGCCTTGGCGCTTCCGTTGCCATCTCGCAGCCAAATGGTCGCATCAGACGTACGCAGGTACGGTTGGAACTGGTGCAGGGGCCCATAATGCAACTTCTGCGTGCGAAGGCCAACGAAAGGCCATTGAAGACGGGGCATGTGCAGCGCTTGCTACTTATGCCAGTTCGTCCTCGATTATGTCACGCAGGTTGGGAGGAGGAGTGCAGACAGACGCAGTGGTAGAGTTGCCTGAAATAAGGCCATGGAGTTTCTCTCTGGCTATAGTGCGTATAAGCGCTCGCAATTCATGCTCTCCAGTAAAGCGAGCGTCACAGGAGGCGTGTGGAAGGCACTTAGAATGAAGCGCATCCGGGCGTTGGCATGTGGTGATGACGTTTTGGACGGCAGTTGGATTCTGGATAACGAGAACATTGAAGGCCACAGATTTGATACCTTTCAGTGGGCGTCGAATGCGCTCGGCCTCCATCATGTCATTTTGTGCTCGGCAACAGAGAGCGAGAACATCTTCAAGGTAGAGCGTATATGATTCATCATCCCCCTGATTGCTGGTTGCGAGCTTGTGTTTCACTACCACAGAGCATCCCGTAGACGTGCCAAATATCTGATGGAGGTGTTACGCGAGGGCCAACTAAATGGAGAAGTCACTCTCATGGTTGTAATACCAGGTTTTAGTGAGGCCATTGAGGTAAAAATGAACGTAGCACAGTTTGTGCGCCTTGTCCCAATAATCAAAAATGCTAGTTTGATCATAAACTGTCCAGCCATTCTTCGACGTCTTCGCGATGAAGGCCGGGAAATGCCGGAGGGGGTCGGTGTGAGGTGCGTATGGCGTAGTGAAGCCTAAGTGGCTGAGAAAGAGCGGTTACAGCAGCGGACGCGTTCGGTTCTGCCATCGCTGTTGTTTGAGGGCACAACCGCCGACCATAACCGAGCTCCAGGAGTGGCGGGTAGAGCAGGAGGATGGGGGAACCAAAGCACGCTCCACCACTTATGAGAAAGCGTCCGGTACGGCAGTGACGACGTTAATCCAGATGCATGAGCCAAAGCGGCCCAGCCCGCGTGACATACGAGGATGATCACTACATTGGTTTGGTCATACAGATGAAGACGAAGTACGTAGCGCTCACAATATATATATATATATATATATATATATATATATATATATATATCATCTACCTGACTTCGTCCACTGCAGGACAAAGGCTTCTCCCATGTTCCGCCAGTTAACCCAGTCCTGTGCTTGCTGCTGCCAATTTATACCCGCAAACTTCTTAATCTCATCCGCCCACCTAACCTTCTGTCTCCCCCTAACCCGCTTGCCTTCTCTTGGAATCCAGTTAGTTACCCTTAACGACCAGCGGTTATCCTGTCTACGCGCTACATGCCCGGCCCATGTCCATTTCTTCTTGATTTCAGCTATGATATCCTTATCCCCCATTTGTTCCCTCATCTACTCTGCTCTCTTCCTATATATCTATATATAGTCCAGTAGATCCTCCGCGAGCGGTCACAACGTGGTTTTTTCGACGTTTTGGCCTAGAGTCTGGCCTTTATCAGGATTAAAGGTACAGTTTGTTGGTGCTCAGCTTTTATACAATCTCAAATCAGAGGGAAAGGAAAGAGGAAAAAGACAGAAAAAAGAAAGAAAAGGAAAAAAAAGAGAAAAAGAATTTGAGGTGGACTCCCCTCGAGCGCCCCCTTTCCACTCTTCCTTCTACATCCCCCTTCAACTCTCTCCCCTTTCTCACGTTCACCTTTATGATATCAGTGGTCTGTGTATGATTTCTTTCACTATCGCATTCTTCCCGACCAGACGGCGCCTCCTCGCACTGGCGGCTCGGTGGGGGGCGAAAAAGAGCTTTTTTAGGCAGTTCTAAGCCTTTAACTACTCGGAGCCCCGTCAACATTTCGGCGTAGCAAGAGGGGTACCGCGTGTTGGGGCAGGGGCTGGTAAGCGGGCATTTTAGGAAGTTTTAAGCCTTTAACTACTCGGGGTACCCTCAACATTTCGTGTTGACGGGACCCCGAGTAGTTAATGGCTTAGAACTTCATAAAAAAGCTCTTTTTTGCCCCACACCGAACCGCCAGTGCCAGGAGGCGCTGTCTGGTCGGGAAGAATGCGTTAGTGAAAGGGAGCATACACAGACCACTGACATCGGAAAGGTGGCCCCGCCACGGTGGTCTAGTAGCTAAGGTACTCGGTTGCTGACCCGCAGGTCGCGGGTTCAAATCCCGGCTGTGGCGGCTGTGTTTCCGATGGAGGCGGAAATGTTGTAGGCCCGTGTACTCAGATTTGGGTGCACGTTAAAGAACCCCAGGTGGTGAAAATTTTCGGAGCCCTTCACTACGGCGTCTCTCATAATCAAATGGTGGTTTTGGGACGTCAAACCCCACATATCAATTAATCAAGACATCAGAAAGGTGAAGGGCAGAAAGGGGGAGAGATAGTGTGGAAGTGGAAGGAAGAGTGGACGGGGGGCGCCAGAGGGGAGTACATCTTATGTTCTTTTCTCTTTTTTTCTTCTTTTTTCTTTTTTTTCTGTCTTTTTCCTTTTTCCTTTCATTCTGATTTGACATTGCATAAAGCTGAGCACCAACAAACTGTAATTTTAACCCTGATGAAGGCCAGACTCTAGGCCGAAACGTCGAAATAAACCACGTTGTGACCGCTCATGGAGGATCACTCAACCACCATGCATATATATATATATATACTGCGAGTAATAAGTCAATGGGCCAGTTAGTCTTCGTGAAGGTATGGGATATGGCAGAACGGAAGGTTGTCAACAAGGAAAAATATACTTATTTCCCAACAGTTTCGGGAGGGGTCCTGCCATCGTCAGGGGATGAGTTATACTAACACGGACGTTCAAACGTCGTTGCTGCCGCGTCCCTCTCGCCTTGAAAGATGTTTGCGAGAGTGAGAAAGAATTAAAAAAGAAAGAAAGAAAAACGAAAGAAAGAAGAAAAAGAGAAACACTCGGAACGCTGAGCACGAAACCAGACTGTGCACATTCAAATGTTGGTGTAAGTGTACATCCGGTTCTCATCCCGTGCTGGCCATGTGTCGGGCCACCCAAGATTGTCGCCTCGGTGGCGGGAGGGTTCTGTGACGGCGTGCATAAGGGTTTTTCTTTAATGGGTCCGTCGGCTCTTTACTTTTCATCTTTGCCCGTTTCCCCTCAATGGCGGTCAAGTAGTAGGCGAGCGTAAACACTTTGTATATGCACGTGAAAAAAAAGAAGAAAGGACAGTATACACGTACCAGTCAGTTAGCAAAAAACAAGCAAGGTCTCCAGCTGTGAATCTTTGTCACCAATTTCCTCCTGGCTTACTTCTCGGAGGCAGGATAGTCTTCCGCGATCTTTGTTGAGGCCGGCTACTAATGCTCTAAATTTGAAAATAAAAATATGGCTCACGCTGTTAGCGCTCGCGCCTGTTTGAAAATACGGACTGCAAAAGAGTTACGCTGATATTTTCAAAACTATGGTTTGGCAGGCACAGATGTCTAGATAAAGGTAGCTTCGGCAGGGAAGTGGCGTGGTACCGGTGATTATTGAACCGCAGCCGAAAAGGCCCGTCTGTTTAGCCGATATATTCTTGTCCGCAGATGTTGCAATGTAGCATGTATATTACGTTACTGGAGTCACAATTAAGGATTTCAGTTATGCAGAATTTGAAATCCGAGAATTTCGCTTTTTATTCACGTGTTGTGATCATCTGTAGGCATACCTTGCATCAAGCTATTCCGCAGGGATGGCACCCTGATTGAATTTTGGAGGGGTTTGTTTTTGCTCTGACAAGAGTTTCCTTCAGATTTTTATTGCTGCGGTAGACTTTGTGAGGTGGCTGCGCGAAATTTGAAGTTATTCGTTTGCTTTGCCTGATTATGTTGAATAGGCCGGAAAGTATGGTGTTGATTCGTGGCGCTGATGAGGAGTAAGTTAGTACAAGGTTCGTTTGAGAAGCCATTTTAGATACTCGGTTTGGTCCCTTAACTATATCATTCCGGTTCACGTTGTGAGCACCTTATATGTCATCGTCAATTATGTCTTCGGCATAACTTTGTTTCAATAAGGAATGCTTTAGGTGTTCTGCATGTCTGTCGAATTCCTGCATATCGGAGCATATTCTCCGGTACCGGTAGGCCCGAGAATATGGAATACTCGTTTTGTAATGCTTACGATGGGTGCTGTTGAATTGTAGTTACATTTGACGGTCTGAGGTTTTTTGTAAAGGTTTGTTGACAACCGGTCATTTTTGACCGTGACAACAACATCAAAGAAGTTAATGCTAGTTTTGGAAAGTTTCACGTGAATTTAATTGACGGGTGGCACTTGTTAAAACCCTCTATGAAGCGGAAAAGACTTTCATCATCGTGGTTCCATATCATAAAAATATCGTCCAAGTATCTTCTGTAGTAGAAAGGTTCCAAGGTGCGTCCCTCAATGAATGGGATTTCAAGTGAAGCCATAAAGGTGCTCACGAAGTTAGGGGCCATTTTCGTGCCCATTCAGGTGCCACTGACCTGAAGGAAGTGCTTGCTATTGAACTCAAAAAGGTTTAATGTAGTACAAGTTCAAGAAGTGTAAAGATCACCTCGCCACTTTGTACATATTGTACAGACTTTATACACTTTGTACAGATTGAACATATTCAGAAACCATACCCGTTATTCCGTCATGGTCGGGTGTGTTGGTGTACGGTGAGCAGACGCCCATGGTCACCAGAAAACTACCGCCTGGGATTTTGAGGCTTGAAGTTTTGCAGATGAAGTGCTTTGTGTCCTTTAGGTAATAGGGAAAATTTGGGGGGATGTCTTTTATTAAGGAATTGACGAATTCCGGTATATTTTCTGTTGATGTGCTGTTCCTGGATACTATTGAACATCCCGGATTGCCTGCTTTGTGTATTTCTGGTAGCAAATAAAATCGACCGGGTACAGGATGGGCCGGTAACATTGCTTTTAAATTTTTGCCAGTATTTTGTCGTCCCGGTGGAGATTATTTAGGGTTCCTTTTATCTCCCTTTCAAAGTTGGTAGTCAGGTCTGTTGGAAGTTCTTTGTAGAATTTTGTGTCTGATAGTTGTTGTTCCCCTTCCTTTAGGTAGTCCTACGTGTTTAGAGCTACTATCAGCTGGTTTAATGGTAATTTCAGCGTTTTTTTGTAGTTCATTGAGTGCTCTTCGTTCTGACTTTGATATCAAAGTCTGAACGCTCGACTCATATTCGCTGCAATATATATATTCTCATTAATGTGTCAAACACGGAAAAAATGAGCCCTTAGATATACACTTCTTTCCCTTATATATATTTATATATTGTCACCAAACTACACCTTCTGCACAATCGTCAATGACTCCGCTATAAAGCTCCAAAAAAAAGTTTTCCTCAATATATTGAAACTTCGAGATGCTGAGACTAGATATCAATTTTGGCGCTGTGACGTACTGCCGTCTCAGATATGACGTAAAATACATAGTAAAAGGTCACAAAGGAAAACTATACGTAGCCTTGTTGATTGCATGAAAGGACTTGATTAAGTAGAACTATCAGCAGTCATGGAAACACTTCTAAACACGGTTTTGGCAAAACATATATCATCATCATCACCATCACCAGCAGCAGCAGCAGCAGCAGCAGCAGCAGCAGCAGCAGCAGCAGCAGCAGCAGCAGCAACAGCAGCAGCAGCCTGACTACGTCCACTGCAGGGCAAAGGCCTCTCCCATATTCCGCCAGTTAACCCGGTCCTGTGCTTGCTGCTGCCAATTTATAAACAATATAAACATCCTAGAAGAAAAGGAAGCCGTCGTTGGGCACTGCCCTACACGCTGCTGTGCGCGCTCGCCTTCACATGGCAAGGTCGAAAAGCATATATACTGGGCGACTTTTCTTGCCACTGATGGGAAAGCTACGGAGGTGGAGTTAGTGCAAATGTCGCACTACGAGAAGCAGCCCATTCTGGCGCGCGTCTCGTAACGCTATGGAAAGTGACGGGGGCGCTACATCAGCGTTTCACGTAGACATACACCGCTTAGCTTTTGAGGTGCACGTAAAAAGCCGCGACTTTCTCACGCGTTCAAAAAACGCGAAATCAAAACAAATATATTCAAGAAAATACGAATATATTACAGGTGTGAGCTGCATCATCTCTCGAATAGCTCTGCATAGAGAATTATGTGAAACATTTTTATGTTTCACCTTGAAATACGGGAGCTACTTTGGAACTGTCTCACTGACAATAAGATGCATTTGATTTGGCTCAGTAGCTTTCTCTTCAGTGCCAAGAAACGTTGTCGCCGAATATACAAATCCTTTTTCGCGTGGTGGCTCACTCGCGCGTGCGCTTATCTCAGGGTTTGGGTTTTCTGCTTCCGCTGTGCGCTAGCTTTGATGAAGTTGTATTAGTTAGGGAAAGAACCAACGTCACTTTGATCACTGCCGCAGCTGCGTTTACGAAAGGAGCGTGTCATATACGATGAAGCAATTGCGACCATTGTTCTAGCTCGTCTTGTATGTACCTGTGCGTTTATTGTATGCGTCTTTCTTTCTGTCTGAGCGGCATACTTCAAGTGTCGAGCTGTGAGAGTTATTTGTCCGTGCTCATATTGTGTACGCTCATCTCGTGTGTGCTTTCTCAATGAAGTGTGTGCTGGAAGTTACAAGCCGATTTCTGTTCTTCTTGTAACATTGCAGTTTATCACAGTAGCATTTGTTCCTTCGCCCGTGCAGGAAAGCGATGCACAAAAAACGCTCACTTACCTCGGCGAGGACACGTTTGCCTTTAGTGTTATACTGATTCCTAAAAAAGAGATTAACCACATTTTTTCCGCACCAGCGTGTCCATGAACCGAGAAAATTATTGTGAAACAGTGAAGCGCCGTAACAAATATGATACAGGTGAAAGTCGAAACTGGTGCGTCCAAATGTCTACGTTATACTTTTATGCAATTTGTATCGAGCGCTTGCTTTCAATCCAAAAAGGTTACATCTTGTGTTTCCCAGAGACAGCGTATTTGGTGCATAGAAAATAGTGCACCAGTAGCGTATCCCTGACGTCACAATGATGTGATGGCTCTCGCTGTAGTTCACACATACCTTGAAGTTGGCGAAGCTCTTCCACTCGAAAGAGAAAAGGTACCGGAGGCCCTGAACAGCGTTGTCAAGCAGCAACAGTCTTGTCATCACCAGCAGGACACAACCGAAACAGAATGGAACAACGGCCAGCGAGAACTGGGCCAAAAGAAATGGCTGCTTTGAGACAAACTCTCCATGCAATATTGATTGTATACCAAGAGGTACATTGTTCGTCACTGCTGATAAGATCTCCAAGAATTTCACCGATCCCGAAATTACAATTGTTAAGAAGAGAATATTGCGTGATGACAGGTTTCTGCAGTAATTCACAGAAAGCCTGAATGAAATCTATTCTGGAAGGCATTAATGCACTCAAATCAAAATCCTACACATCACACATTTCAATGTCGCTAGAACGATGAGTGAGATGCGGAAAAAATTTGTTGGTTTTCTCGTCTTCTGAACCCAACGTGTTGGCCAGCATTGTCATCCTAGCATAGCATTGAAGGTGTCCTTTCCACTGCGCTTACGGTTGATATACATAAATATTGAGAACCTTAAAATTGCCGTGGTAATGGATCTTTCGTGACAGAACATATTGCATTTGGCTGATAGCTGACATAAACTAAGCCCCCTGAGTGGGCCATATATGCTGCTTGCCTTAGAGTGCTGCTTTAGTTGCACTACTCACGCTAAGTTAGGACAGATGCAGTGCAAGTGGCGTAACTTCATGCATAGTTTTTATTTACAAAGTAGGAACGGAGTTAGAGACTTGGGGCACACTGTAAATGGTTCCTCTCGTTCAGACGAGCACGCTGGAAGTAGGCAAGCAGAGATGGTACGTGGCACAAGAAGTGAACTCAAGCGCTCGTTATGACTTTGACCACTTTTTTTTCTTGGAGCGCGCGGCTTATGGTAAGTGTGATCGCGAGCACGTGTGCGAGCACGTGGAAGCCAGCTGTGGCGATATTGGTAGCTTTGCAGCTATAGGAAACTAGAGCAGTTCGCCACACTTGCAGCTTATGATGTAGAAATCAGTCAATGACTGTGAATTTTTGTATGTGACGTGTCCACTTGGGTCATAGAGAGAGAGAGAGAAACGAGAAAAGAGGAAGGCAGGGAGGTTAACCAGATGCTAGTATATGGTATGCTACCCTACACTGGGGTTGGGGAATAGGGGGTTGAAAGAGAAAGGGAGAGTTAAAAAATCAATAAGAGAAAAACACCGACACACGCACACACAAAATCAGTCCACTCAGAGGCGTTCCGACAGGCCAGTAGTTCGTAAGAAGCCCAGTAGCGCTTGCACGGCTTTCTTCTGTGACGATGAGTCATGACGATGGCGCAGTATCCTTTCTTCTGACAGCGGCTGGTCATCTAACCTGTTTAGTTTATCAGAAAGGTGTTGTCTTTCCAGGTTGTATTTCGGGCAGTCACACAGGATATGTCGAATTGTTTCTTCATCCCCGCAGTGTGCACAGTCGGCGGTGTCAGCCATACCTATGCGGAACGCGTACGCACGGGTAAACGCGACTCGCAACCATAGTCTGCACAGAGCAGTAGCGTCGCCTCGTCGAATTTTTGTTGGAAGCTGCATGCTTAACGTTGGATCAAGGGATCGTAATCTTGCATGCGTAAAGAGAGGCTCATTCCAAAGAGCCATGGAGCGTTGGCGAGCAAGCATTCGGAGCCTCCTTGCAGCGTCCGTTCTTGAGAGAGGTATTGACTGGTCGTTGTCTTCTGTATGGGCTGAACGGGCTGCTTGATCAGCTCGTTCGTTACCGATAATTCCACAGTGGCTTGGCAACCACTGAAATATAACTTGGTGCCCTTTCTCTGTTATGTGGTGTAGCATTTCTGCTGTTTCAAATACCAACTGCTCGTGTGGACCATGGCGTAGATTTGACAGAAGTGACTGCAGTGCCGCCTTGCAGTCGCAAAAAATCGTCCACCGTTGCGTGCTTTGGTCGTTAATGAAACGCAGCGCAGCGCGAAGCGCTGCAAGCTCTGCTGCCGTTGTTGTGGTTGCATGAGCTGTCCTGAATTTGATGGTTGTGGCGTGCGTTGGAATAACGACCGCCGCAGTTGAGCTGTTTGGCAGGACGGAGCCGTCGGTGTAGACGTGGGTGCAGTCTTGGTACTTCTCGTAAAGCAGAAGTAATGCGAGCTGCTTGAGGGCTGGTATTGAGAAATCACCTTTTTTCTGAATGCGTGGTATTGTCAGGTAGATGACTGGCTGTTTGAGGCACCATGGAGGAATTGAAGGTCTCGCCGCGGGCGTAAAACCAGTTGGTAGGGAGTCACCATGTGTAGTTATTGTTCGACAAAAGGAAGTATGAGGTCTATCCACTGGTAGAGAGGCTAGGTGGTGATGGGGATTCCGGCCCACATGCCTTATGTGTATCCTCAAAGCTTCAATTTCAATATGGGTCTGCACGAGGTGGTCTTTGGCTATAGCTATAGTCGCCATTGTTGAGGCACCCTGAGGCAGACCTAGACGTATTCGAAGCGCCTGTGCCTGAACGCTTTGTATCATGCGTCGACTTGTTTTGCTGGCGTTTGATAATGCAGGCAGACTGTATCGTAAACAGCCAAGGAAAGGCACCCTGTATAGTCGTAACATAGCATTAGGCTGCATTCCCCAAGTCTTTCCAGCGAGAAACTTGAAAAGATGGCATATGCCTGTCGATCGCTTTTTCAAATACGATACATGAGGGCTCCATGAACAGTCTCTGTCGACTATGACACCCAGAAATTTGTGAGATCGACGATATGGTATATTTTGACCGTTAATTGACACTGTGTAATTCGACATGGGTTTGCGCGTAAATGCCAGAAGAGCGCACTTTCCGGAGGAAATTTCCAGGCCTCGATTGCGTAGATACAAAGCAGTTGAAGTAGCAGCTCTCTGTATTCTCGCTCGTAGCTGCAGGCGAGTTACCGCAGATGTCCATATGCAGATGTCATCAGCGTATGTTGAGAGATAAATATTGTTTGGTAGGTGCGTATGGAGAGCAATTAGTGTTATATTGAATAGCACGGGGCTCAGTACACCACCCTGAGGGACGCCACGACAACTGAAATGTGTAGACGTGTTCCCAGTCTCTGTACTCACAAAATAGGATCGCATTTGGAGAAACTGCGTATCCACTTAAACATTCGGCCACCCACTCCAATCTCTTCTAGTGCGGCAAGGACGGATTCATGTGTCACGTTATCATAGGCTCCTTTGACGTCAAGGAACAGAGAGGCGCAAAGACGCTTATGGCCTTTCTCGTGTTCAACGTACGTGACTAGGTCGATGACGTTATCGATCGATGATCGACCACGTCGAAACCCAGCCATGGCATTTGGGTAGATCTGATGATACTCCAAGTACCACTCGAGTCGGCCGAGAATCATTCTCTTCATCACTTTACCCACGCAACTGGCCAATGCGATCAAGCGATAGGAGGAGAGTACCAATGGTGATTTGCCAGGTTTCAGTAATGGTACTAGACGACTAGTTTTCCAACTTAAGGGGACAGTGCCCTCTAGCCAACAATCATTATATAGCTGAAGTAGAGCTATTCTCGCGCGCTCACCCAGATGACACAGGGCTCTGTAGGAGATCCCGTCAGGTCCTGGTGCAGAGGTACGTTTGCATGAAGCGAGTGCTGCTTTGAGCTCCTGAATGGTGAACGGGAAGTCCATAGAGGAATCACGTGGTGGCGGACAACTGCTCGAAAGTGGTGAGCTGCTGATGGCTGTAGTTTGCCCTCATAATCCGGCACAGGACTCTTCAGCAACGTCCACATCTGGTCGATTTTGGTGAAGGGCTAAGGCCTTGAATGGTGACTTCTGAATGGGCGATGACCGCAAACCTCTAACCGTCGTCCATATGTGCGATAAAGGCTTACGAGGGTCGAGTGACTCGCAGAAAGTAATCCAGCGTTGGAATGCTAGCTTGTCCAATCGACGTTTGATCTTCTTCTGCATACGTCTAGCAGTCCGTAAATCTTCTATGTCCTTCGTGCGCCGGTACCTTCTTTCAGCTCGTCATCGCAAGGCTCGAAGCCGCTCCAGCTCTATGTCGATGTCCATGAATCTTGCAGGGCATGGGATCGTACACACAGTCTCTTTTACAGTGCTCTGGATGGCCTCTTGTAAATCGGATATGTGTTTTTGGCATTGGTCTTCCATACGAGACTGAAATTTTTTCCAGTCCACTCTTTTAACCATGTCGCGCACTTTAGGAGGCGACAATCCTCTGATCTTGACGTAAGTTGGAATGTGATCACTCCCGTGCGTTTCTATATCCGTGAACCATTCAGTATGTTTCACTAGGCTTCGCGAAACAAAAGCCAAGTCGAGACAGCTACTGTATGTGGAGCCACGTAAAAAGGTAGGACTGCCGTCGTTCAGTAACCAAAGTTGGTTGTCGGAGGCAAAAGACACCAAGCTTCTGCCCTTCATGTTGGTATTCTGACTTCCCCATAATGTATGATGAGCGTTAAAATCTCCGATGATAACACACGGGTCAGGAGTTAACGCTAGGATGTCTCGTAGTCTTTTTTGATCGAAACGGCTTGATGGTGACAGGTATGCGCCAACCACCGTGATGTTGAGCCTCCTCTTTTTCACTCTTAAGCATACGTATTGGTTTCCATCATGAGGTGGTACAGGTAGAAAGATGTAAGTGAGGTCTCGGCGAATGTACACCAGAACCTTGCTGCTTTCAGTAACAGTAGACGACTTGGGTCATAGAGTTTCATACAACAATACATGGAGAAGAATCTGGGGCTGCAAATACGTACCGACATGAGAATTATGGCAAGTACAAGCTTCGGTTTGATAGCGTTAGCTAGCGAACTGCCTACAGATCTTTTTGTGCAGTTTCAGATTTGTTCTTCGTGTATAGCGTGGGTAGTCAGGTGGTGTCAAAAGGGCTGAAGCAGTGCATTTATTGTTTGAAGAAGCTGAAGACCTCTAGATCCTCTGATTTTCTGCGACGTTAGAGCATTACGAGTCGCATTTGGCAGTTTAAACGAAATCTCGTCTAGTCACCAATGCGCATAGATATAGTGTCTGATGCCAGCGCAGGATATTGCACTAGGCTCATGTTTTGTCAATAGCGTGTCTTGCCTGAACTTGTTTGAATCGACTTCAAGAAGAAGGCGAAGATGAGCATACGCACCGTCATGCTCTCTGGACACGGCTTCAGAACAAAACGTGATCTACGTTGGGGGCAGATTACATGTACAGATGCACCTATCGTGGCAGCAGACAAAACGTCAAGTGTTTCTCAGTTGTTACTGTGCTATTATTAAATGCGAAGCATTTCTTTGTGAACTTCGGTGACTTTGAGCGTATCTATCTATCTATCTATCTATCTATTTATCTATCCATATATCAGTCTATCTATCTATCTACCTAAGCCTCTCCTGGCCGTTTTGATAATGGTATCAATACCAAACATGCTATGACATAACACGACTGTATGAAGAACATATTTGACTAGTCATAACATCAAAATCATGACACGTATGTCATGAATGTCATGATTTATATTTCATAGTCCTGTAGCTATTGTGGTGGTTTCATACACATGGCATTATTCAAACTGATAGTGTATGGCATGATTGCACGGCGAACACAAGTGACAGACTTTAACACGAAAAGCATGACTTACATTTCATGTAACAACATTACTACATGCCACGCTCATTAATCGCTTGTGGCCGTTTTGCTAGCGTCACATATACCAAATTTCGTATTACATCACGTGAACGCATGACGACGGTATGTGACTGGAGCAAACATTATAATCATGAGACGCGTTTTATGCAACAACATGACTACATTCCACGCTCATGATGCGCTGGTGGCCATTTAGCTAGTTTCACTTTACCAAATTCGGTATTACGGGAATTGAAGGGATGACGAAGGTATATTACTGGTGCAAACATGATAAATATGAGAGGCGTGTCATGTAACAACATGACTTCAAGCTATGCTCATGATGCGCTCGGAGCCATTTCGCTAGCTTCACGTGTGCCAAACTTGGTATTACGCGACGAGAGCGGACGACATAGGTACAAATTTGACAATTGCGGCATGCGTTTCATGTAACAACACGACTACATGCCACACTCATGATGCGCTCGAGGCCGTTTCGCTAGCTTCACATATGCCAAATTTTGTATTACGTGACGTCAATGGATGACGAAGGTATGTGACTGGTGGAAACATGATAATCATGAGATGCGTGTCATGTGAGAACGTGACTACATCCCACGCTCATGGTGCGCTTGCAGCCGTTTCACTAGCTTCACTTATACCAAATTTGGTAGTATTTCATATTGCGAGATGTGAATAGATGACGAAGGTATGGTACTGGTGCAAATATGATAAACATGAGATGCGTGTCATGTAACAACATCACTACATGCCACACTCATGATGCGCTCACGGCCGTTTCGTTGGCTTCACATATGCCTAACTTTGTATTACGTGACGTCAATGGATGACGAAAGCATATGACTGGTGCAAACATGATAATCATGAGATGCGTGTCATGTGAGAACATCACTACATGCCACAGCCAAGGTTTCATTACATTTCGACGTGACGCGGTGCGCTTGCTCACTGGCGTTCATTTCGTCCGGTCCAGCCAGCGTTGCCACGCCAAGCACCGGTCCTGCTATGTACTTTCCGGTGCGCGCCGCGCTGCGGTGATTTGACGCATGCGCGTTTAAGCGTGCGCGGCGTCCCTCCGTCACGACAAAAGAGAGACGCTGTGTTGTCTGGGTAACGGAGGGGAGGTAAGTTTATTTACAGAAAGATAGAGAGGTCGGCCTAAGCGATAGCTTGCTCTTGCCTGCTACTCTACACTGGGAGAAGGGAAAGGGGAAAAGAAAGATTAATGGATGACGATGGTGAGATAGAGAGGTAAGTATGTAGTGTTCTTTCTAGCTGAGACACATTTCATAGCCGCGAACATAGTCCAGTTGTTTCCAAAAAGGTTATAACTGCTCTTGTGACCGCAGTTGCACTGTTGGTGTCTGGCTAAGGGTCCAACTTGGTCTCATCAGTTAACGACCTACTGCAATATAGTTCAGTAGAAGAAATCAGTGTTTGTCGTTCACGTGCGTATGCTGGGCAGACACAAAATATGTGCTCAAGTGTTTCTGGCACATCACAGTGTTCACAATTAGGACCGGTATCACTGCGACCGATGATATGTGCGTAACGTCTGGTGTACGCTACACCAAAACGAATGCGGTGGATCATACTTGTGAGTTGCCGTTTCAATTTAGGGGGCATGCGGAACCTCATTTCCGGGTCCCATTTGTAAAGTCGCTGGTGTCACCGTTCCGGTTTTGTCCAGTGCTGAAGTGTATAGCTGCGCAATACGCAGGGAAGCAGGGCGTTCGTGTCAGCTCGTGAAAACGCAATGCGTACTTCAGGGGCACTGATTAAGGCATTTTTAGCTTCAGCGTCTGCCTCTTCGTTTCTCATCACACCGCAATGAGCGGGAATCCACTGGAAAGTTATAATATGACCATTTGTTGAAGCAACCTGAATAAGTTATGTGATTTCTATTGCCACGCTGCAGTACGGACCTTGCTTCATGACGCAATTAATGGTTTGCAAAGCGGGTTTGGCGTCACAGAAATTTGTCCAGGCTCGAGGTCGCTCTCCGGAAATAAATCTTATTGCCTCCCGGATAGCGACAAGCTCTGCGGCAGTTGATGTGGTTTTATGGTCCACTTTGAATTGTCGAGCGATACCCATGTCTGGGATGACAAAGGCTGCGGCGGAGGTGTTTAGAGTGGTGGATCCGTCGGTGTACACGTGCAGAGAATCATTGTACGTTGTATAAATGTGATATAGGGTCAGTTGTCTGAGGCCAAGAGAAGAAATGAGCAACTTCTTTGTGATTCCAAATATCGTAAAAGAAACAGGTGCTTTAGACAGGACCTATGGAGGCACTGCGGGGGCATTTGGCGGAGAAAACCTTGATGGTATAATATTTTCATGCCACGATATTACGCTTGAGAAACTGCAATCTGGGTGAGTGGCGGGTAGTACTGAAAGTGGGTGCTGTCTGTGTCTGCTCAGCAATCGGAGGTGAACTCTAAGTGGCTCGCAGAGCATGTGTACACTGATGGGACAAGCCCGAGCCTCTGCGATTATCCCATTTGTTGAAGTACAGCGCTGTAGACCCAAACATCTTCGTAAGCATTCAGCTTGAACACTCTCTAACGTCTTCACACAACAAGGTCTCATATTGGAGAGCACCGGCATGCTGTATCGAATGTATCCCACAAATAGAGCATTGTACAATTGAAGTAGCGATGATTCTGACGGGCCCCATCTTGCTCCTGCAACGTGGCGAAGAACGAGAGCAAAGCTCTTCAATTTAGATTTAAGTACTGCGACATGCCTCGTCCACAATATATCTCTGTGTACGACAACCCAAAGGAACTTGTGGTGCGTTACAGCAGGTATCGCTGTCCCAATAATAAATATCGGGTATTTCAACATATGCTTGCGCGTGAACGCAAACACTGTGAATTTTTCGATTGAAAGAGTGAGCCCCTGACGTCGTCGATATTCGTGTGTGATTGTCACTGCACGCTGTAGTCGAGCTCGTAATTGCGGACGAGTAGTTTCGGATGCTCATATGCATATGTCATCAGCGTATGCACTGATCTACACCGTGCTGAGAAGTTCTGCTGCTAGGCCGATCATTGTGACATTGAATAGGATCGGGCTGAGAACTCCTCCTTGGGGAACACCATGATTAACCTTATATCGATCGGTGTCTCCGTTATTTGTCGTCATGTAAATGGTTCGGTCCCTAAGGTAGCTAAAAATTCAAGCGTATTGTCGTCCGCCGATGTCAAAATTTTCCAGTGCGTCAAGGATCGCATAATGCAGCACATTATTGTAGGCACCCTTAATGTCTAAGAAGACCGCCGCCACTAGTCTGCGTCGGCTTCTTTCCTCTTCAACGCTGGTGATCAAGTCGACCACACCATCTATGGCAGAACGGCCTCTTCTGAAGCCGTTCATAAATGCAGGAAAGGAGTTGTTGATCTCTAGAAGCCACTCTGATCTTGACAGTACCATTCTTTCTATCACTTTTCCGACGCAGCTGGCTAAGGCGATTAGTCTGTAGGAGGAAAGTGCATGAAGACACTTCCCCGGCTTAAGCAATGTAATAATGCGACTGCATTTCCAATGAGCTGGGACTTCTCCTAACTCCCAAGAGGTGCTATAATGAGATAACAGGATACGTCGTGCTTCTGTATCAAGATGGTTGAGTGCAGCATACGTGATTCCATCAGGTCCTGGTGCCGATGATCGGCGGGAGGCAGAAATCGCAGCGTCAAGCTCATGCTTTGTAAAACGTCCATCAAGGCGCTCGTCAGTCGATGGAGGCGTAACAGTAGTAAGAGGCTCATTAGTGGCAAGACCATCAGTGGTGCCCACGATGAGGTTACAGTATTCACTGGCTATCTCAACTTCTGTCCGTCCCTGATGTAGAGCAACACCTTGAAATGGTTGACGTTGTTGGGGAGTTGTCTGCAAACTTCGTACCACCCGCCAGATCTTAGATCGAGGTAGCCTGGGGTCCAGAGATCCACAGAAATTTCTCCAACGTTGCCTGTCGATCTTATCAAGATGCGGAAGAACATGTCGTTGAGCTCGACCACAGGCGGAAAGGTCTGAAGGCGACTTCGTTCGTTTGTATCGGCGTTCGGCACGGCGACGTATTGCATGAAGGGCCTCGTATTGGGAGTCAACTGCTGCTCTCTGCATCGGTAGGTTAACCTGTTTGGTTGTGTCACGCAGTGAAGAAGCAACGATGTTCTCTACCTCAGATGGATCCGTCGTGTGCTCACAGCCAGACTTGACAGATGCCTTGAACAGTGTCCAGTCGGTTTGACGGATGTAGCGTGTGTGCGTGCGGTGAAATCACCTGAACTGAACAAAGGTTGGAAGGTGCTCACTGCCGCTAGTGTGAAAATCTGTGCACCAACATGCGGAAGACAGAAAGCTTCTGGAAACAAAACAGAGGTCGAGGCAGCTGCAGTAGGACGTGCCACGAAAAAATGTAGGTGATCCGTCGGTGAGTACGCTACGTCCATAGTTGCATATAAAATTGGCCAAATCCCTTACGCGATAATTTGTTGTAGTGCTACCCCAGAGAGGATGATGCGCATTAAAATCACCGATCACAATGTGTGGCCTTTGTGCTGCTTGGAGAATGGTCCCCAGGTGGAAGCAGTCCATCTGTGTGCTTGGGCGTATATATCCTCCTGTTACTGAGAATGTCCGCTTTTTATGTGTTATAGTCCGGCTCACGTAATCAGTGCTGGTATGCGACGCGACTACATGTCTCAAGAACGTCAAATCACGGCGTATACAAACGAGAAATTTGCTCGTACGTTGATCACTGCGGGACCAAATCTGGATATATCCAGATATACGAAAAGTTGAAAACATATTCGGTTCACATATAACGATAACAGGAAATTGATATTCAAAACCCCATTGTATGAAGTCTGACAGACGGCCGCGTAGGCCACGAGCATTCCATTGCATAACAAGCGACGGGCGCACGCGTTCTTCGAATATCAGTGCCAGGTTCACTTACTCAAGAACCAGTAGAAGGGGCTCCAAAACCTCAAGCAGCTGCACAGCCGCCTTAGCAGTGGGAGTGTTTAGGCTGCTGAGAATCTTACGCATCGAACCCATCAAATTTTTAAGCATAGCCTTGACATCTGCGTTGTCCATCTTCTTGTTTTCTTCATTGCGGGTAGGGGCACTATGTGACGATGGCGCTATCGTAGCTTTTGACGGTAGTGAAGGCCACTGAGTCTCCGACGTGGGGAGAGCCAATGACTGGTTACATTGTACTTGCGTGGACTGTATTAGCATTTGAGCGTCTGTATCTTCCTTTCTGGCCGACCAAAGTAGGCTAGTAGGTGGTGAGGGCACGGTATTATGTGTTGAATTCGATAAGCTATGAGCACTGCTGCTTCGTTTGCGTCGGTGTCGTGAACGATGTTTACGGCGCCGTACAGCCCTTGCAGCTTCTCTGTGAGTGGAGTGGTCTCGAACCATCTTCTTCAGGATAATATTTTCATTCCACATTTTGGGACATTCCTTTGATGTTGCGTCGTGGGCGCCTGAGCAGTTTGGGCATTTGGCCACAGCATTGCAGTTTTCACCATCTTGATGGCCACCGCAATGCTTGCAGGTTACTACGCCCTTGCAAACTGCACTAACGTGCCCAAATTTCACGCATTTATGACATTGCAGAGGTATTGGTACGTAGGGACGTACCGAGTGCCTCACGTACTGAACTTTTACATGTGTGGGTAACGTCTTCGACTGAAACACTACTTTAACACATCGCGTACGTCAAAAGCGGTGGAAACCAAGCACGGGAGCCGACGATGACAGCAGTTTCTCGAGACTCGAGTCTGTTATCTCCTCATCCACATCGTATATAACTCCTGTTGTCGTTTCTTCACCATACGCGGAGAATGCGAGAACCGGAATGTTTCTTAATCGAACAATTGCTTTCAGCGTGTCTAATAAAGCCTTCGTAGTGACCTCCACGGACAGTATGCTCTTTTGAGTATTTATGCGAATTTCTACGACTTTCCCTGGAGCGACGAGCTCAAAGTACTCTGACAGGCTCTGCCTATTTAGAGAGTTCAAGATGTTTGTCTTCCATGTCGGCACATACAAAATGGTGTACGACCGCATGCTACTCGCCTTTGTCTGTGCTTGCCGGCCAGTCGGCGATGTCCGGCAGATTTTCTTCTTCAGGCGTCGGCTTGGTACGACCACGTAGTCACTGTCCGAAGCCATATCTTCAACGGAGGAGTCATCAGAATTCTCAACGTGGACCACGCTTGGGCCGGAGTGAGAACTTGTGTCAGACGCACTATGATGTGGTCGGCCCGGTCCCGGTTGCTGGATGGTGTTTTGATCCCCAATTCTAAAGGGGAACGCCCCTACGAGGTGTGTCGTTTATTGAAAAGTCTAGGCAAAAGAATTTGAAAACTCACAGAGCTCGAAGCAGAGGCTGTTCTCTGTGACAAATTCTTCTTTCTCTTCCGTCTGGGTAACGCATCGGCGCTAAAAGCAGCATGTCGCAATTAGTGCCGGTTGTCGTCGGTCCACGCCGACAGACGTTGGTCGAGCCGGTCGCGCCTGGCGTCAGCCTATATAGTGCTCGCGTTTTGTAGCGTCGCTCTGCCCAGCGTAGGCGCGCATCAACGCTACATTAAAGTATATGGGGCCCTTCATAATGCGCTCGTGGCCGTTTTCCTAGCTTCACATATACCAAACTTTGTGTTGAGTGACATCAATGGAAGAAGAAAGTCTATGACTGGTGCAAACATAATAATCGTGACACGCGTGTCATGTAATAACATAGCAACATACCACGCTCATAGCGTGCTCATGGTCGTTTCGCTTGCTCCACATATACTGAACTTGATATTACGTGACGTGAATAGATGGCGAAGGTAAACGCCAAATCAAAACATGATAATCATGACACGGAAGTCATGTACGGCATCACTTACCTCAAGCTCATAATGTTGTGCTGATTTAAAGTCACATATCAACCTTTCTCATTCGGCCTTCGCATAACATCGATGCGCACTGTACGTGGGATCTGCCAATTGTTTTGGATAAATAGATAATGCGCACTTTCGTTTGAAAAACAAGCATGTTAGTTGTGAAGTGCTGTAAAGTATTTCATTATATCTTGATGCCGAATTTGGAGCGCAATGACAGAGCGATGCACAGCCTGGTTTTAAAATTGCCCGCATAGACAGTAGCGTCAGCTATCACACTAGGTGATATTATCTGAAACTCTATGATTTGTGTATATGGCATCAATTTTCTACAGTTTAGGGTAGGATTTATAGCGGAATTTGAAAATAAATGTAAATTACAGAACAGGTTATGTGCTTTATGGGGCAGCTCGTGTGTTCTCGGGGACGTCGTCCAGCGATTAGCATCTTCTGACAACAGTGGAAAAGTCTTGCAGGGCTGCTTGATGGTTTTAAATTATTGTTACGCGCAAATAACGAGTTATTAGCAGGTCGCAGGTTCGTTTCCTGCTTGCGATAAGCTATCTTTTCACCCATTTTTCCTTCTTCCCCTCTACATTACAATTGGTCTTGTAACTTCCCGTATATTTTCCTGAGAATTATTGTCTGGTAGATCGCTCACACACACACACGCACACACACACACACACACACACACACACACACACACACACACACACACACACACACACACACACATATATATATATATATATATATATATATATATATATATATATATATAAAATAAGGGGAAGAAGTGTATACCTAAGGGCTCGTTTTTCCGTGTTTTTAACACAATGATAATAAGATATAACAGACAGTAAGGCCAAGGAATGTACAGGGGAAGTTATTAGAACCAGTGAAATGTAAATAAGAAGAAATGTGGATGAAAAAATTACCAACTGTGACAGTTGGTAATTTTTTCATCCACTTTTCTTCTTATTTACATTTCATTGGTTCTAATAACTTCCCCTGTACATTCCTTGGCATTACTGTCTGTTATATCTTATATATATATATATATATATATATATATATATTGTCACGCGCTGAGAGCTCGAAGGAACGTACATAGGGACGCGACTGTCAAAAATCGCATAGACAAAGAAGGACGTCACCGCTGGCACGGGTTGCTCGTCTTCGTCTTCCTCGTTCAGCGGCACAGAACTGACCCACTGTTCACTGGCACAGAACATCAGGTGGCATTACTCCTCCTCCCAAAAGAGCATCGACCCGATGCTCAAACAAAAGTGTGCGCAGCAGTGGGTCGAAGTAGATAACATAAAAAAACATTAAACAAATTAGTGCATGAGAGGAAATGTGTCCTGGGCCCGTGTGATGCGATGGTGATGCGACTGGTGCGCGTAATTGTGAATGATTGAAAAGTGCGCGAAAGTAAAGGATGACCGAGTGCACGTGCTGGGTCGCCTGAACAACGACGACGCCGAGGACCGGTACACGTGAGAGCGTGGAGCGCAAGCATCCAACAAACAAGGGCCAATGGCCGATCACCACGGAGTTTTGAAAGGCCAATCGGGACGAGACAAGTGTGCCCCAGAGGAAGCCAATCCTGAAGGGCAAGAGAGCTAGGAGTTCGAGGCAGGCAGTGCAAGCGGAAGGTCGTCACCGGACCGGGCGCTGAAGATGAGCCGTTGGGTTCCGGACCCGAGCCTACAGGACTTCAACCGGCCGGGGCCTCCTGCTGTCGGGTTCCCGTTCCAAAGGACCGTGGCCATCCGGTCCTGAACTCCTTTCCAGGGCCTGCGGACTTTGGTTCCGGCAGGCGAGCTACAGCCGTCGGGCTCCGGGCCCGAGCTGTGCGCCCAGCTGCTTGACTAGGTCGACCCTAGTTCCCTGACGCGTCGCCACCAGCCTGCGTTCTCCCGTCTCCGACGTGTACACGCTCCTCAAGCCGAAACCATCACGATTTGGTAGGGCTTTCCGACGTGTCGCCAGCAGCCAGCGTTCCCTCGTCCTCGTCCAGCCCACGCACTGACGCCGGAGTCACGGCGTTCCGGTTTCTCATCACCGCCGAAAACCAACTTGTGGGTGAGACTGCACCGATACTCTTGCGCTACTCTCATCACTCAGCCCCTTTCGAGCGTTAGGTTTAGTTACTGACTTTGAACGTTCTTGTTGGGTGTTTACAGATGTGTTTCGTCATGTCCAGTCAACTGTTTATTAAGTGTTTTGTTTTGTGAGGAATTTTCGCTTTTTTTTACTTTTCAATTAAACTTTTTGTGTGTTTCTTGGAAACCGAACGGCTTTGTCCTTATTAACAAAACTCTCTGAGGCTCAGCCCAGGAGAAACAAATCAGCAACAAGAACCTTGCATCACAAACTGGCGTCCGCGACAGGACAAAGTCGTTTGTTTTTCCAGTAGATTTTTTTTTTGACGCGGTTAACACGATGACGAACACGTGGGAGTTAATTGAGTTGGCGGATAAAATGGGACTGACGGGAGCGGAGTTTAGAGTATGGTACGAGGAGCGGATGGAGAGGGAGCGTGAGCAACGGGCTGCGGAACGAAAGGCGGCGAAGGAAAAGCTTGAATTGGTGCTTAGAGCTAAGAAGGAGGAGCTAGAGCGCGTAACGCGTGAAAATAAAGTGTTGCTAGAGCGTCAGACACGCATACTGAAGCAGCAGCTCCAATTAGAGAGGGTGGATTTCGAGCGGCGACTCGAGCTTGCGATGGCGAAAAGGGGGCAGCTGGCGATGCCGAAGGTCGAGCAAGCGGTGAATGTTTGCTCCGATAGCAGCGTTTGCTGGAGGGAAGTCGATTCCTGCAAGGTTGGCCTCGAGCCTCGCGACAGCCTTACTTCGGAGCGAGAAGCTCAGATAGAGGAAGGCAGAGAGGTGGACAGCCAAGAAGGCAGGAGTCATGAGGAGCTTGTTGAAGCGACGGAAAGCTTCTCTGGCTGGGAACATATTACTTCCGTTAGCTGCTTGGGGACCTCTGAGAGGCCAAGCACCTATGAAGAAGAGCGCCTGGATATGGGCGACCTAGAAGCTGTGAAAAATGTTGTGGAGCAAAGCTTCGATAGCAGGGAACAAAGAAGTTCCATTCAGAATGAGGTGTGTATCAGAACGTCTCAAAGGCCGAGCACATTTCAGGAAGAGGTAGGGCTACCTCTCAATAGCTCCATGGAAGGAGCGCTAGAACGTCATTGGGATGATGGCAGCGAATGCCATGAAGGCTCTGATATAGTGGCCACTGATTGTTTTGTACCGACAGAGGTAGCAGCAGGCACCATGTCGATGGTCCTAGACCATACGTATATCTCGCTCAGAGAGAGAGGGGATTCTAGTTCACAGGATAGCGTAACTGCTATTTGTCCGAGAAAACACGATGGGAGTGCTGAAGCACTCTTCAAAATAAACAGTATCGAATCGGAGGTGGGCTCGATAGTAGGTATGGAGAATGCCAGACAGGGTCTTGAACCTGAGAACGTGATTGGTTTTGAACCTATAATTAAGTCCACTCAAGATGAGCGGTATAATGACCGAGCACAAGGGCATTCCTTCTCAAGAATCCAGGAACCTCACACGCTTGTCGGAGCGTTTGGGCTTGCTGAGGGCACACCGAGCTTGTGTTCATTAGATGGTGAACTAAAAGAAAGCATTTGTGTGAGAGATTGTGGCATTTGGACATTCGTGTCTCAGTGCGTTTCGTGTCGACGCCGACGGCTCGAGACCGCGCCCTGTTCCTCTGTGACCGGTAAGCGTTCATGTGGCCGGCGGGGGCGCAGACACGCGTTTCAGCGAACGTGCATAAAAGCATGTTTGCCACAGTTACTTTCGAAACGTGCGAGAAGGGCAGTGCGTCTGGTTTGGGACGCAATAACCTGAGTGTAGAGTGAGAAAACCGGTAGCTCTTTCTGGACTTCGACTTTTAGATGCGGACACAAGTAGCTTTGTCCATAGTCGATTTTGTAGTAAAAAGGTTTATTCTGTGTTTCAGAACTTTTAAATGCAATTGGGTGAATCTAAAGTTTACGTGTGGACATTTGGACGATGTAGCGAACTGTAGCCCGGTGATGTGTTGAACTGCGTGGTGCCATAGGTGTGTTGTGATAGCTTGTGTGGTGCGCATCGAACGACAGTTTTTCAACCGGAAAAACTTCTTCGAAAGGGGGCCATTGTGATGCGATGGTGATGCGACTGGTGCGCGTAATTGTGAATGATTGAAAAGTGCGCGAAAGTAAAGGATGACCGAGTGCACGTGCTGGGTCGCCTGAACAACGACGACGCCGAGGACCGGTACACGTGAGAGCGTGGAGCGCAAGCATCCAACAAACAAGGGCCAATGGCCGATCACCACGGAGTTTTGAAAGGCCAATCGGGACGAGACAAGTGTGCCCCAGAGGAAGCCAATCCTGAAGGGCAAGAGAGCTAGGAGTTCGAGGCAGGCAGTGCAAGCGGAAGGTCGTCACCGGACCGGGCGCTGAAGATGAGCCGTTGGGTTCCGGACCCGAGCCTACAGGACTTCAACCGGCCGGGGCCTCCTGCTGTCGGGTTCCCGTTCCAAAGGACCGTGGCCATCCGGTCCTGAACTCCTTTCCAGGGCCTGCGGACTTTGGTTCCGGCAGGCGAGCTACAGCCGTCGGGCTCCGGGCCCGAGCTGTGCGCCCAGCTGCTTGACTAGGTCGACCCTAGTTCCCTGACGCGTCGCCACCAGCCTGCGTTCTCCCGTCTCCGACGTGTACACGCTCCTCAAGCCGAAACCATCACGATTTGGTAGGGCTTTCCGACGTGTCGCCAGCAGCCAGCGTTCCCTCGTCCTCGTCCAGCCCACGCACTGACGCCGGAGTCACGGCGTTCCGGTTTCTCATCACCGCCGAAAACCAACTTGTGGGTGAGACTGCACCGATACTCTTGCGCTACTCTCATCACTCAGCCCCTTTCGAGCGTTAGGTTTAGTTACTGACTTTGAACGTTCTTGTTGGGTGTTTACAGATGTGTTTCGTCATGTCCAGTCAACTGTTTATTAAGTGTTTTGTTTTGTGAGGAATTTTCGCTTTTTTTTACTTTTCAATTAAACTTTTTGTGTGTTTCTTGGAAACCGAACGGCTTTGTCCTTATTAACAAAACTCTCTGAGGCTCAGCCCAGGAGGAAAACAAATCAGCAACAAGAACCTTGCATCACAGCCCGGCAATCGAAAAAAACGGCATTCACTGTTCACATGAAGAGTTCACTGGCACAAGAAGAAAATTCGCATCACCGCGTAAAGTACAGTTTTAGGCGGACTACGTGTACAGTCTCTGGGCGTGGTAACCTGCGCTGGGATGATGTTGAGGCTCCGTCTGGAACCTCTTCGTAGTTCACGTTGCTAACACGTCTGAGTACTTTGTAAGGTCCAAAGTACTTCCTCAAGAGTTTCTCACTGAGACCTCGCCGCCTAATGGGTGTCCAAACCCAAACTTGGTCACCTGGTTCATAATTAACTTCTCGATGGTGCATATTGTACCGCCGTGCATCTGCGCACTGTTGAGTTCGAATGTCCACACGGGCCAGTTGGCGTGCTTCGTCAGCGCGCTGAATGTACTCATTGATGTCGGGGGCTAATTGGTCGAGCTTGTCGATGTCCTCATATGGAATCATGGCGTCCAGCATAGTTCCGACATCTCGCCCATAAACGAGCCGGAATGATGCGAAGCGTGTAGTTTCCTGCGTTGCAGTGTTACACGCAAATGTTACGTACGGCAGGATGTCGTCCCACGTTTTGTGCTGCACATCCACGTACATAGAGATCATGTCGGCTAGCGTTTTGTTTAGCCTTTCTGTTAAACCATTACTCTGAGGGTGATACGCAGTGGCTTTTCGATGGGTTGTGTAACTCAACCTGAAGATATCATCCAAGAGCGCCATGCCGTAGCACAATTTGGTGCATAAAAAAACTGGCAACTTCAGATGCGGTCCCTCGTGTCAACGCCTTCGTCTCAGCGTAACGCGTCAAATAATCGGTTGCGACAATAATCCGTTTGTTGCCAGAAGAAGACAAAGGAAACGGGCCTAGGAGGTCCATCCACACTTGTTCAAACGGTGTACGTGGAGGATGGATCGATTGTATGTGACCTGCAGGCTTTAAATGTGGCGTGTTGCGACGCTGGCATTCACGGCATTCCTTCATGTAGCGTTTGACACAGGCAGACATTTTAGGCCAGTAGTAGAGTTGTCGCGCCCGATCCATAGTTCTCGAGTAGCCCAGATGGCCAGATGTGGGCTCGTCGTGGCAAGCTAATAAGACGTCATCGCGGAGGGCTTCATGCATGACGAGAAGATTAGATCTGTCACCAGCACCGGCGTTCCTTTTGTATAAGACGCCATTTCGCAGGCAAAATGATGGCAACGTTCGCGACATCAGACGAGGATTGGGTGCGGTGCCACCTTCTAAATGATCCATAATCATTTTTAGATTGGCGTCATTTCGTTGATGAGACATCAGATTTGGTCCGCTGACAGTTGCCACGAAGGCGCCGTCCTCTTCTGCGCTAGTACTGGCGGATTGAAGAGGTGCTCGTGATAGCGTGTCGGCGTCTTCGTGCTTTGTGCCTGACTTGTACACGATGGTGACATCAAATTCCTGAAGGCGCAGACTCCACCGTGCTAATCTTCCTGAAAGGTCTCGTAGATTGGTCAACCAGCACAAAGCATGATGGTCAGTCACCACTTTAAATGGTCTCCCATAGAGATACGGCCTGAACTATGTAATTGCCCAAATGACCGCGAGGCATTCTTTCTCTGATATGGAATAAATAGATTCTGCGCGAGACAGTGTGCGACTTGCGTAGGCTATTACCCGCTCAATGCCATTTTTTGTACCAAAGTAGCTCCAAGACCAATATTGCAGGCACCAGTGCGTACTTCTGTGTCAGCATCTTCATCGAAGTGGCCGAGCACGGGAGGGGAAGAGAGCCGGTGCTGTAGTTCCGCAAAGGCAGTCTGCTGTTCGTCAGCCCAGACAAATGGTGTGTCATCACGAGTGAGGCGTAATAGTGGCACTGCAATGTTAGAAAAATTTTGAGTAAAGCGCCGGTAATACGCGCACAGACCCAGAAATCGTCGAAGACTTTTATTGTCAGTTGGAGGTAGAAAAGCGGTAACGGCAGCCGTTTTGTCAGGATCAGGCCGAACACCAACGGCGCTCACGACGTGACCAAGAAACTTTAATTCTTCGTAGCCGAAATGACATTTCTCAGGCTTCAGTATGAGATCGGCCGATCTAATGGCTTCGAGCACATTCCAAAGGCGACGAAGATGCTCGTCAAACGTTTCTGAAAACACAACGACATTATTGAGGTAGACGAGACAGCTTTTCCACTTGAGGTTGGCCAGGACGGTGCCCATCATTCGCTGAAATGTGGCTGGAGCGGAACAGAGGCCGAAAGGGAGCACTTTGAATTCATAAAGGCCATCTGGCGTTACAAAAGCGGTCTTTCCCCGGTCACGTTCATCGACCTCTATTTGCCAATAACTGCTCTTCATGTCGGCGGAAGAAAAATGCTTCGCGCGTCGCAGCTTGTGCAGAGAATCATCGACTCTGGGCAACGGGTACACGTCTTCCTCTGTGACATTGCTCAACTTTCTGTAGTCGACACAAAAGCGAAGCGTGCCATCTTTTTTTTCACAAGAACGACTGGTGATGACCAAGGGCTGCTTGAAGGCTGTATCACGCCATCCTGAAGCATTTCCTTACGTTTGAATCGCGTGCTGTTTGGTTGGCGAAACACGGTAAGGCTGCTGCCGTATGGGTTGCGCGTCGTCGTAGGTGATAATACGGTGTTTTGTTATCGGTGTTTGACGTATCTTTGAAGAACGTGCAAAGCATGTGTGGAACTCCAGCAACAGCTCCCTCAATTGCTGCTTGTTCGCTTCAGAAAGCGTTGGATCGATGTCGACGCTGCGGAAAGGCGCTTCAGCAGTGCCGATGGCCTCGGAAGCAAAACACGCGGTGACATTGGCGACTGGGTTGGCGTAGGCGATGGCAGTTTCAGGAAAATGGTGCCGGTGCTCGTAGCTGAAGTTTGTGACAAAAACGTTGCAGTGATCATCACGAAGGTTGACAAGGCTTCTCGCTACGCAGACACCCTGAGGCAGCAAAAGCGAGTGATTGCTTTCTACGACTGCTTTACCGTACATCACTCCGTCCCACGCCATCTGAACCACAACAGGTGCACGGGGTGGTAACGTGACAGCGTCCTCGACGACGCGAAGAGACACTCGGGAGTGGCTGGGGTTGGCGTAAGCTGTTGTGACGTTTGTGGTCGCGAAAGTCACTAAACGTGTTCGAATGTCAATTATAGCACCATGCTCCCTGAGAAAATCCATGCCAATGATCAGGTCTCGAGAACACTGCCGGAGAACGCTCAAACTGGCAACAAATGTACAACCGCGTATTTGCAGTCTTGCCGTACACATACCGAGTGGCATGACGATATGCCCACCAGCTGTACAAATTGGCGTTCGGTTCCAAGGCGTCGTTATTTTCTTGAGAAGGGCGGCCAGCTTCTCACTAATTATGGAATAGTTCGCACCGGTGTCCACTAAAGCACTGACTTCGCGATCATCTAGCAGAACAGGAATATCTAAGGAAACTCTTCCGCAATCAGCCGGTGGTGTCGTTGTCGATGTATCATCGGTATCTTCAGTCTGCGTCGATAGGGGGTCTTGAGCATGACCAGTCTGAGCGGCCTTGCTCCTGAAGGTCGCTGAGGCTAGTTTTCCCGACGCGGGCTAGGTGACCGGCCCTGCGCCACGCCCGCATAGGTGCGATGATTCGGCGGGAACCACCGCGGTGATGGAGAGCGTGAGTGGTGCCGAGATGTTGATCCGCGCTGCTGAGCAACGTAGTCAGCGATTTCTGGAGGCCGCTGGCTGAACCTAGGAGGTGGGGAGTTGGCCGAAAAACCACGAAGTCCCGGCTCTCGTTAAGTGCACTGTGGGTGGATGTGCCCAGGTTCCTCACAGTGATAGCAAAGGGGACGTCGATGGGGGGCCCGCCACACGCCTGATTTTCGCGGAATCGGTTGACGGTCACTGAGGTACGGGCCCGCTTGGACTGCCTGAAGCATGGCTGGGGCTGTGATATAAGGCGGAGGGAACTGTGGTGCAGGTGGGCACAGAGTTTGATCTGTCGGAAGCATGGCAGGGGCCGCGGTGGGAAGCGGAGCCAAAGGTGGTGCTGGTTGGAGCAGAGTTTGCGCATACGACATGCGAGGAAAGTCATTTAGGGGCCGCGGCTTTGTTTGACAGGACGGTTCTCGTAGTGCCTGCTCTCGAACGATGCCGGACAAAGAACTGACAGTGGGCGCCGAGGGTACAGATAACTTCTGCAGTTATTCGCGAATTACAGAGCGTATGAGCTCTCGGAACAAGTCAACGTGGGCCCCAAGACCACCCATGTAGTCCGTAGCAGAAGCAAAGTTCACTTGTCGCTCGTACGTCTGGGTCCGTAGCCGAAGCGTGCTTTCAATCAGGACGGCTTCAGCAAGAAACTCTGACGTAGTCTTGGGGGGGGGGGTTGCGTAGAAGACAACCGAACAACCGTTCCTTCACTCCACGCATCAGGTATAGCACCTTCTTCTCTTCCGGCATGTGAGGGTCGGCTCGTCGAAAAAGACGCCTTGTGTCCTCAACATACATTGCTACGCCTTCATTTGGCATCTGCATACGGCACTAGAGTTCACGTTCAGCTCGCTTTCGGCGATCGGGACTTGCATACGTTTCGAGAAGCCGGCGTTTGAAGTCCACCCATGAGGTGAACACACCTGCCCGGTTTTCGTACCAAACACGTGTCCGGTCATTCAAACTGAAGTAAACATGTTGGCGCTTGCTCTGTCATCCCACATGTTATGAGTGGCAACGAAGCCATAGTGGACTAGCCAATCTTCAACATTCTCATGGACAGCACCATGAAAGGAATTCGGCGTTCGTGGTTTGAACAGTGTATATTGCAATGACGTTGCGCCTTCCATACCGGCTGTGTTGGAGCCACTTGGGATGGCGCTGCCTGGAATGGTTGGGGCCGTCATCTCTTCTGAGAGAAGTCCAAACTCAGGGTTCAGTCCACGGATCCTGTAACTAGCACGCTGAACAGGCGTAACGACTGGTATGGGGCTGGAGCTTCTCGTACTAGGAGGGTTTGGTGCATAGAGTACCCAGCGCCTCCACGAGTTGTCACGCGCTGAGAGCTCGAAGGAACGTACAAACGGACATGACTATCAAAAATCTCAGAGACAAAGAAGGACGTCTCCGTTGGCACAGGTTGCTCGTCTTTGTCTTCCTCGTTCACCAGCACAGAACTGACCCAATGTTCACTGGCACAGAACACCAGGTGCCACGTATAAATATATATATATATATATATATATATATATATATATATATATATATATATATATATATATATATATATATTTATACGTGGCACCACGGATGAGCTCAATAGAGAAGAAGACGATGTTGGAGCTCTCATGCAGACTGCGTCCCATCTTGTATGTCTCCCTGTTTGTAGCGTTATCATCCTCACCATTCATCATCTTCGTCATTTTAGGGGCGAAGCTCCTTATTGCGGCACCCGTTCGTCCCTCGTAGCCGTTGTAGTGTGTAACAAGTACAACATTTTGACCTCAAGGTGGTGCCGGTGTGAGATTTCTTCGGTGCGTTGCTTAACAATAAAAAATAGTGCTCAATATACATGCCAATGGCTGCTAATGGGGAATGAGAGACAGGAGCAATCAGCTTTTCGTTAACGCGCACGCTGCGATTCTCATTAGCAGCCATTGGCTTGTACATTGAGCACTATCTGACAAAAAAGGGTTGTTACTTTATACTCGCTGGGTGTAACCTCCTTAGTTTTAGAAAGGTTTAACGAGCGTTGAGCCGCAGTGCCATGAATGAACTAGTATATACAATGAACTCGAACTGGTTAAAGGTGGGAAGTAGATACGAAGCGCAAGCCGTAAGAAAGTAAAAGCCAAATTCTCCTGTTTCTTATTTCCCATTAGCAGCCATTGGCATGTACATTGAGCACTATCTGACAGGAAAACGTTGCAACGTTATACTCGCTGGGCGTAACCTCCTTGATTTCAGAAAGGTTTAGCGAGCGTTGGGCCACAGTGCCATGAATACAGTGAACTAGTATATACCAGGAACTCGAGGTGGTTAAAGGTGAGAAGTAGACCCGAAGCTCAAACCGTAAGAAAGTGTGCGTGTGCCAGCTCTCGTTTAGTCCTTGGAATTTCCGCCGGATGGCGGTGCTTCTATAAGGGGAATAATATATGATGAAAAGGTACGAGATGGTGGTACTTGGAGTGTTGAATAGATGGACGAATGGACACACACACAGATGCAAGGATGGACGCATGAACGGACGCAGGGGTGGATGCATAGACGAACGCAGGGACAGATGCACGAACAGACGCACGCACGGGTGGGCGGATGGATGCATAGACGATCACACAAACGGACGCATGGACGGACGAAAACAAGAACGAATGGACCGACGAATGCTTCGCCCCACTCTCCATCATTCACTCTGTGGATATGCTGCAACTTTTTTATAGCCACCACGCTGCGCCACTCGCGCAGCTGATGCCACAGCTCGAGGCGAGAGCTGGAAAGGCCGTGCTCACCCGCCTGGCCGTTGGGACGCTGCATCCGCCGCCACTCCACTTTGGCAAATCACCTTGGTTAATAAAGTGGCGAGAGAACGACACAACCACGTTGGCCGCTGTTCCTTCTTCCTCTCTCGCTACATTGGTGACCCGGAGAACACGCCTTACGCCAAGCAGCCCGCTGCCATGTTTCCGCAACTCTGTCCCGCAGTTCCGCCGTTTCACCCGGTCTACCCCCGAGCATGGTTTATGCGGCTCGATGCCATTCTCTCGGTCAATGGCGTCAAGGCACAACCGATGATGCACGCTGTCCTGCTGGACGCCCTCCCGGTTGATCTGCATCTAGCTGCCGAGTCGTCCTCCAGCCTGCGACCCTTCGACGACCTCTCCGCTGCGGCGCTCACCTGCTATAGTGAAACCTACCGCCCACTTCCGGGGAGCCGTGAGTTTCAGGTTTCCCTTCCACCCCAGCGAGCAGTACCTGACGGTCCGCAGCCCTACCTTAACAAAGACTTCATTTCCCCATCTACGTCTACTTCTACCTTTCTACTCTAATCCGGTCGCAGGAGCATCCAATCCTGTACGTGACCATGACCACGAGATAGAAGACGCAACCACTGTGACTGTCCTCCCCTCCGAGAAGTGCATTGCCTCGGAGCCCACGTGCGCAGCTCCGTCACATGTGCCTGTAACCTGCACATCTTCCACGACATAGACAGCACGCGACACTGTGGCCCCACCCGACTTCATGACAGCTACCTTTTTGCATGCCTAGGAGTCTGGCGCAGACATCCTTTCACCCGCTGTTCACCTCTCTGTCGTGGAACCTTCACCATTCCTGATGTCGGAGGGTGACTCTGTACCAATCCCAACGCTCTGCGTGTACTGCCAGCAGTGACCAGCATCGCTCTCACAGTTTCCCGCAGCCAAAGTTAAAGCCACCAGCCATCAAGCCTGGCCAAACTTCCGAGAAGCTGCGACTATGGCCGACGCTCCTGAGGACAACGTGCCTGGTCCGCCTTGGACACAACAGACCACACCTTGTGTATTACCCACACAGGCAGACAACCACCAGGCTGCCCCGAGAAGCACGGGCACGCCAGCCGACCTTACGGTAGAGCCCATGCCTACTGGGTCTCATGGCCACCCTCCGAAGTCCTTTAAGGGTGACACGACGTCGTAACAATGCATCGTGAATTCAGACGTGCCCCTCGCCACGGCCCAGGCGTCCACTACCGTCCCGTGGCTCATTGACCGACCAGTCGCTGTGGACCTGCTTGCCTTCCGTGACCTTCGTGCACTTCTTTAAGCACGGCGTTTCCACGTCCATCGACTCGGCCACCCGCGCTGGCACGGCAGCTGCACTGTAATGCTTAGGTCGGTGTTTTTTCGACGGTTGCGTCCGCATCAGCACAGCCAGCCAACTGCTCTTTGTCGGCAGCCTTTTCGGCACCATGTGCGCTGTCGGAGACTCCGCCGCGACCATTCCATATCATTTCTCGGTCATCATGAGTCCGCTTTGATCTATCAGACCGCTTCGCCCACATCACCAACGTGGGTTCTTCAGCGCCTTTCCACGGCTCTCGGTGGGGGCACCTTTGTCAGCCGCGTCCGCTCGAACCACCGGATTCGCTCTCGATTTCTCCCAACCAGTTCTCATGGGACGCACGTGTATATGACTACAGCGACCAGGCTCTTTCATCTCCGTCCACTGCGTTTCTCCCAGTGTCGGCCACCAGGGACTCACTGGTTCCCGATGGTCCTTTCTCGTTGGCAACCTGGACTGCCTACGCATTCTTTGACTCGCGTCACGAACTTTCTTGTATATGCGCCCCCGTCGTTTTTCATTTCGGCATCTTTTCTGCGGGAGGGTGGGTAGTAATCTGTAGCGTCATCATCATCGCCGTTCATAATCATCGTCATTATTTCTAGCCACCACGCTGCACCGCTCGTGCAGCTGATGCCACAGCTTTCGGCACGAGCTAGAGAGATCATGCTCATGCGTCTGGCGGTTGGGACGCTGCAGCCGCCACCGCTTCGCTTCGGCAAATTGCCTTGGATAAAAAAATGGCGAGAGAATGACACGACCACATTGGCCGCCGTCTCGTCTTCCTCTCTCACTACTTGTTTATCCATAGTAAACATATTTCTCAGGTGCCTTTTCCCTGTAAAATTTTGGTGGAGAGCGCAGGTTCTCTCAGAATCACCACTCACAAAGATTCTATGCAGTGGACGTTCCTTGGCTGCCTCTACGATGACTGATCACGATGAGAACGAGGATTCATTGGTACCCTCCCGAAGCGTGCCTCGTCCAACGCGCATCGTCCGACAGCGTCGCATCCAGCCGTCACGAAGGGCACCGTTGTTCTGACTCAACCACACGACTCAGGCACCTTTTCCAGCAACGACAACAAGGATGCCAAAAAATGGCTTCAGCTATACGAACGGGTGAGCGTACTATACAACTGGGATCCGATGCTAATGTTGGCCACTATATTTTTTTTACCTTGGGGGCACAGCCAAAGTTGGTTTTATAACCACGAGGAAGAAATCACGAGTTGGGACATTTGCAAACGCCAACTCATCGACCTTGTTGGCAAACCCATTTTATGTCGTCGTTCTGCGCACAAAGAACTCGCGTGCCAACTGCAGTCATGCGCTAAGTCATACGTGACATACACTCGGGATGTGCTCGCCCTCTGCCGCATGGTTGACCTCAAGATGCCAGAATTCGAAAAGGTCACGCACATCCTCAAAGGAATTGCGGATGATGCCATCACTCTCCTCGTGTTCCGCAACTCTTCGACAGTGGACGACGTCATTAACGAAAGCTGACGCTTTGAAGACGCGAAAGTCGTCGTATTACTGCCGAATTTCAGCGTCTTCCCAAAACGGTGGCCATATCTACCTGCAAAAAGGCCCTTCTTTTTTCAGCCGCTGCTTCTTCCGACAATATCTTGCGCATCGTACGACATAAAATCGAAGCCGCGTCTCCTATTTCTGATCTTGCCCAGGCTACTGATGATTCTCGTGCAACGACTCCTTATTCTAGACCATTGTGCGCCAGGAACTGGCCTACACCAGACTAAAGACGGTCTGCTCAGTTAACAGGCCCGACCGGCTACCTAGTGTACTTGATATGTCTTGTGGCATGTACAACCACCAACGTTACCAGAGCTCGGCTGGATGGCGAATCTCCGATGACAGACCGATCTGCTTCAGCTGCGGACGAGTTCAGCCACATTTCACGTTATTGCCGTAATTCCTGGAATTGGCCGCCATGGCTGCACTACACCAACACCCGGCGCCCACCGCATTCAAATACACGTTCCCGCATGCTAATACAGGTTGACTACGACGCTTCGCTACCATGCCTGCTTGACCAAACCGCTCGCTGTGCGCTATCCTTCTCCCTCCTACCACCACCAGTCCTCGGAAAACTAACGGGCGCAGCTCTTAGAGGTGAGCCATCTTGACGACCCCACCCGAAGTTCCTCTGCACACGCAACCCAAACAAAAGAGCTTGATCAACGTAAATGTAGATGGCACACCTACAATAACACTCATTGACACTGACGCTCACATATCAGTAATGAACTCCTGCCTTCATGCTCAGCTGAAGAAAGTGCCCGCTCTTGCTCCTATCACTGTAGTCCATGTAGCCGATGGAGCAACGTCGGCTGTCACTGGGATGGGTGCCGCCCGTGTCCCTGTGGCTAGATATACTGCTGTTTTACGTTCTCGACAACTGCCCACGTGAAATCATTCTGAGATAATATTTTCTGTCGGAGCATTCCACCCTAAATTACGGCTGGTGTTGTTCAGCTCGCTCTACCACATGCCGTTGACCCTCCTGTTCTTTCGCCACTAAGGCTACACTGTGCAGACCACATTCGCCTATTCTGTCGAGCTGTGACGTATATCGACGTCTCTTCCGATCGGCATGTGGCCCATGGAGATTATATCGTATCACCTAACGCTACCGTTCTGTGTTTGCTCAATGGTAGGTTCCCGCACACTATTATTACTATGAAGGACAACGTAGCACGTCTTCCTAATTGTGAACTTTGGACTTTGCTCCAAGTATAGCCCCGAGGAATCGCCTTGCAACACTTGCCCCAGGCGGCGACTACCATGTTTCCGCTTTAATAGAGGATAGACCGTCACCTGCCACTCTAGAGTTGGACAAAAATAATCGCCTTTTATCTGCCCGGTTGAGCAAGTGCACGCGCTTCGTGGCCTTCTTGCGCCGTATCGAGACATGTTTGATCTCCATGACCCAACACTAGGCCAAACAAACCGTCGTGAAGCATAGGCTTAACACCGGTGATGCAAATCCGAGTACAACAGTGAACTCTATGGGATATCCTTCCACCAAACGCAACGTGATCTAGAAAGAAGTGAACAAGATGCTTGCTCGAAACAATACAAAGCTTTTTTAAGCCTTGGGCTTTCACCTGTCATCCTCGTCAAAAAGATAACAGCTGGCTTTCTGTGTCGACTACCAAAATTTTAACAAGCTAACGAAAAAGACGTGTATTCCCTGCCACGATTAGATGACGCCCTTGATTGCCTTTGTGGAGCAAATTATTTTTATTCTATTGACCTTGGTTCCAGCTACTGACAGATAGCACTTGATCACATGGACCGTGAAAAGACAGCGTTTATAACTCCCGACGGACTTCATTACGTCAAGGTAATGCTGTTCGGGTTATGCAATGCCCCAGCTGCATAAAAACGAAAGGTTGACGTTCTTCTTCACTGTTTTCAATGATCAGTCTGCTTGTGTTACCTTGATGACGTCATTGTCCTTTCAAACAACTTTCAAAACCAACTTCAAGCACCTCTGATTGATTGATTGATATGTGGGGTTTACCGTCCCAAAACCACTATATGATTATGAGAGACGAGCCGTAGTGGAGGGCTCCGGAAATTTTGACCACCTGGGGTTCTTTAACGTGCACCCAAATCTGAGCACACGGGCCTACAACATTTCCGCCTCCATCGGAAATGCAGCCGCCGCAGCCGGGATTCAAACCGCGCCCTGCGGGTCAGCAGCCGAGTACCTTAGCCACTAGACCACCGCGGCGGGGCAACTTCAAGCACCTCTCGACTATTCTTTATTTTCCGCAAGGCAGGGCTTC
Source organism: Rhipicephalus annulatus (assembly GCA_013436015.1). Classification (NCBI taxonomy): domain Eukaryota; kingdom Metazoa; phylum Arthropoda; class Arachnida; order Ixodida; family Ixodidae; genus Rhipicephalus; species Rhipicephalus annulatus. The sequence continues at coordinate 73,712 of WOVY01015375.1, forward strand.
AGATAAACTCGTCCAAAAGTCAATTCGGTCACCACCAACTCACTGTCCTCGGTGATCTTGTTGATTGATCTGGTGTTAGTGCCGACCCTCAAAAAGTCCGCGCAGTCAAGGATTTCACTCTGCCGGCCTTCGCAAATGACGTTTGAAGCTTTCTGGGCCTCTGCTCCTACTTTCACAGGATTTGTGTTAAATTTCGCTGACGTCGCGGACCCACTCATGGAACTACCGAAGAAAGATGTTAAATTTGTGTGGGGACCTGAATAACCTAAAGCATTCGCTGAACTGACCACCAGACTTACGATGCCACCGATTCTCCGCTCCAACCGAAGTGCGCACCGACGCAAGTGGTCAAGGAATGGGAGCAGTTTTGCCAAAAAGACAGCATGGTTGCGAGCGCGTCATTGCATGCACTAGTCGTCTCTTATAACCAGCGGAACAAAATTACTCAATCACTGAACGCGAATGCCTTGCGCTTCTCTGTCTAGTAGGTAAATTTCGGCCATATTGGCATTATTGGTCATTTCCAGTTGTGACTGACCATCACGACTTATGCTGGGTGTCTTACAATATTTTAGTTTAGTGGACGTCTCGGCCACTGGGCTCTACGGCTACAAGAAAATTCGTACGCAGTTGATTACAAAGCGGGCTGCCACCATGAAGATGCCGACTGCTTGTCGCGTCATCCTGTCTACCCACCGTACATTATTGAGAGCGACGAGTCTACTTGCGTGTTCGCACTTTCTGCCTTCAGCAACATCGCAAATGAGCAAAGTCGTGGCCCTCGCCTAAAATATATTATCCTTCAGCTGACTGGACCCACAACACCTACGTCCCTGCGTATGTCCCTGCTCCAACACGACATATTATATCGCTACAGCATGCATCGTGACAAACCTGAACGGCTCGTCATACCACAACATATACGTCCGACTGTCCTCGAGCAGTTACATGGCATTTCAATGACTGCTCACTTGGGGGGTCTCAAGAACTTATAAGCGCATTCTACGTCGCTACTTTTGGCTTGGTATGTACCGATCTGTTTACCATTACGTTGCTTCCGGAAGTGCTGTCAACATGACGAAAAGCCAACAATCCTTCCAGTTGGATGCCTTAAGCCCATTCAGGTATCATCGGAAACACTTTATAGGGTAGGTCATGACCGATTTGGGCGTTTCCTTTATCGGTCAGTGGGAACAAGTTTGATAGCAGTCGCCATGGACAACACCACTCGCTATGCTATCACACGGGCCCTTCCTACCACTTGTGCAAACGACGTCGCCGACTTTCTCCTAGAAGACGTCATAAAACACCACAACACCCGTCGACACCTACTTACCAATCATGGCCGCTACGTTCTATCCCAGGTTTTACAAGACAACTTGAATTCTTGCGCTACAAAACACAAGTGTACAACCGCCCATTACCATTAAAACAACGGGATGACAGAATGGCTTAATCGAACTATCACAGAAATGCTCGCCATGTACGTTTCCCCCAACCATCATTACTGGGACATGGCCCTGCCAATAGTGAACTTTGGCTATAAAGCTTCCCAGCATAATACTGCAGGGTTCTCTCCAATTTCTTTCATGCACGGACGAGAACCCGCCCTACCTTTTGACACGCTCTTTTCTACCGTTACCCACAGGACTACGCCCGTGAGATTATCTCTAGAACTCTACAGGCGCGTGAAATTGCTCGCCTGCGTATTAGTGATTCGCAACAACGCCTACAACTGCTCTACAATGCCTGTCACCGCGATGTCAACTTCCAGCGTGGTGACACGGTCCTTCTGAGCGCGCCATCGGGGCGAGTTGCTTACGCGAAAAGCTGCCTTCGCCGTTCTTGGGTCCGTACCATGTCGTGCACCAAGTCACCGACGTGACCTATGAAATTGAACCACTCCAAAGCACCAGTAAGCGCTCATGGTTTGACGTTGTCCATGTCTCTATGCTGAAGTGATACTACTCGGACTAACCTAGCACCGAGACGGTGCCTTCGCCGCCAAGGGTGATGTTACGGGGCACCACAGATGAACTTAATATAGAAGAAGACGGTGTTTGAGCACTCGTGCAGACTGGGTTCATCTTGTATGCCTGCCTGTTTATCCATAGAGTTTCTCACAAATACCGAGAGGAAGTGTGGTGCCACCGTATATGGGAATTTCTTAAGGGGCGATGTTGGAGCAATGGGAATGACGGTATACGTGTCTGCGAGGCTTGTGCGGACTCGTGCTGAGAGAGGCTTTGGCTCAAAAGCGAATACGACTGCATAAAAACGCACTTAGATAACGAAACGTTTATAAGCGGATCTCACTCACGCGTATCATACTCTAAAATAAAAGTCCGTTCACCTTTGTGGGCACAACAAAACGGCAAAGAGAAGAAACAGACGACATAAGCGCGGCGGAAAAAACGCTTGGTTTGCCTTCTGCCTGCCAAGTTTATAGCGGCTGTAGGTTACTTCTTACACTTCGTAAAATTGTTCATCAACGTAGAAGGTTTCAGTGTTAAATACAGCACGTTTAAGTGCAACGACAAAAAAAAGCTTATTACGTGCACACTTAGTAAGAAATCAATCATTTTAACCTGAAGCCAGAGGTGTCTTTGAGTAATAAAAACCCGAGCCAAGATCGAAGCTCACGTATCCCGTCATTCCCTTCCATCGAACAGCTGATTAGAGCCAGATTGCCTTCTAGGTATGATTGTTAGAAACTATATAGTTCCTCACAATCATAGAATTATGCTTACATTGAATAAACACATATGTGTTTATCTGCTGTAAGCATATTTCTCTTACGCCTTTTCCCGTAACAATATATATGGGCAAGAAGTGTAAACCTAAGGGCTCGTTTGTCCATGTTTTTTCACAATAATAATGAGCTCAAACAGACAATAATACCAAAGAATGTATAGGAGAAGTTATTAGACCTGTAAAGAGGTTTATTGGTCGAACCAAACGGGCAGGTGGGGAGATTGGAGATAGCGACAGGACGACGAAGATGGAGGAGCTCGAGCGCCGATCTCGTGGTGCCTTACTCATTGATGATGCTTGCTGTTTCCTTTTGTTGTCATCATTCCTTCATTATAATTGCCCCCGTCGAGAAAGATCCAGCCATCCTGGCGATCTAACAAGTAGGAACGAGCGGGTCGAAGTACGGCTTCAAGCGGTCTACGTGAACAATGTCGTGTCCACGCCGACGATGGTCACCGGGTGGCGTAAGCGGTTCAATGGCGTAATTGACGGGCGATGTGCGCTCTACCACGCGGTATGGGCCATGGTAATTTGAAAGTAGCTTGGTAGACAAACCAGGTGCACAGGATGGTACATACAGCCATACAATGCTTCCAGGGGCGAACTTGGTGGCAGGAGGGCGGTCCTCATCGCGGGCAATTTTCTGGCGTTGCTGGTCAGCCGTAGTAAACTGCTTCGCTAGTTGGCGGCATTCTTCGGCGTGACGGGCGGCTTCAGACACGGTCGTGCACTCAGATACATCTGGCGCGTATGGCAGCAAAGTGTCAATTGTGCGCGATGGTTGACGTCCGTATAGAAGGTAGAATGGAGAAAAGCCGGTGATGACTTGGGTAGCGGTGTTGTACGCGTAGGTCGCAAACGAAAGAACCAGGTCCCAGTTCGTTTGGTCAGATGCCACATGCGTCGCAAGCATGTCCACCAGGGTCCGATTAAACCGCTCAGTCAGGCCATTCGTCTGAGGGTGGTAAGCAGTACTCATCCGGTGTACAATATGGCACTGACGGAGAAGTGCTTGGATTACGTCGGATAAAAATACACGGCCCCGGTCACTGAGGAGCTCGCGAGGAGGGCCGTGACGCAACACAAACCGATGGAGGATGAAAGATGCGACGTCCTGAGTGGTCGCCGTAGGAAGAGCAGCGGTTTCGGCGTACCGTGTCAGGTGATCTACAGCAACGATAGCCCACCGATTACCTGCTGTGATCAATGGCAGTGGTCCATAAAGGTCGATTCCGACGCTATCGAATGGGCGGTCAGGGCACGCAAGCGGCTGTAGTGGAGCTGCTCCTGCATTCGGGTGGCTGTTTTCGTCGCTGACACTCGTGGCAGCCGCGAATAAACTGTCGAACAAAAGTAAACATCCCACGCCAGTAGTATCGCTTCCCTAACGCTCGTACGTCTTGAAGATACCGGCGTGAGCGCATTGCAGGTTGGAGTGAAATGATGCACAGATTGCAGAGCGTAGCTTTCGGGGAATAACAAGCAGCCACTTCCTGCCATCTGGTGAGTAATTGCGCCGGTACAAGAGGCCACCTCGAATGGTGAAGTGCGAAGCCTGGCGTCGCATGGCTCGAGTGATGGAAGTGTCGGTACCCCAGATAAGACGTCCAGAAGCGAAGTTATCCATGATCGTCGCGCTGTGCAGAGGTCATTGTGTCGATGTCAAGAGCGGACAGCGCGTGTTCCATAGAAGATATAGAGGCAGCCTCAGTCGACAGTGGTGATCGCGAGAGCGCATCAGCATCGGCATGTTGGCGGCCGGAACTGTACACGACGCGGATGTCATACTTTTGAAGTCGCAGAGCCCAACGAGCAAGGCGACCTGATGGATCCTTCAGCGACGACAACCAACATAAGGCATGATGGTCTTTGACTACAGCAAAGGTGTGGCCATATAAGTATGGGCGAAATTCACAATTGCCCTAAGTATGGCTAAGCACTCTTTTTCGGTAACGCTGTAGTTTACCTCAGCCTTGTTGAGCGTTCTGCTGGCGTAGGCGACGACATACTCAGGGGATCCAGGCTTGCATTGAGCGAGAACTGCACCGAGACCGACACCGCTGGCGTCTGTATGGATTTCAGTTGCAGCCGTGCGATCATAGTGGCCGCAATATAGGCGGTGATGTGAGGAGACGGCGAAGAGTGGTAAATGCGTGATCACATTCGGAAAGACCATGATGAGATGTCGTTGGCCCTGCTTAAAAGTTGGGTCAAAGGGGCAATTATGGAGGCAAAGTTGCACACAAACCGACGAAAGTAGGAGCAACAATCCTACGAAGCTGCGTAACTGTTTACAGTCGTTGGTTTGGGGAATTCAGCAACAGCGCGTAGTTTAGCCGGGTCGGGAAGAACACCATCCTTGATACGACGTGACCGAGAATGGTGAGCGTCCGAGCAGCGAAGTGGCAATTCTTGAGATTCAGTTAGAGCTGCGCATTCTTCAGACACGTGAGGACATGTTTCAGACCGTACAAGGTTGGTGTTGCGAAATCGGGTGCAAAGACGACGATATCGTCGAGGGTAGCAGAGGCATATGTTCCATTTCAAAACGCCCCAGCAGAACCGAGTCCATCATGCGCTCGAATGTGGCCGGCGCATTGCAGAGGCCGAAGGGCATGACATTGAATTTCATATAGCCCGTCCGGTGTCACGAATGCTGTTTTGGACGATCACCATCTGCTAAGGGCACCTGGCAATAACTCGAACGCAAATCTAATGACGAGAAAAACTCGGCAACTTGCAAGCAATCAAGGGCGTCATCAATCCTGGGCAAAGGGTATACGTCTTTGCGAGTGATCTTATTTAAGCGCCTGTAATCAACGCAGAAGTGAATTGTACCATCCTTCTTCTTAACAAGAACGACAGGTGATGCCCATAGACTTTGGAAAGGTCGGATAACGTCGCGCATGAGCATATCGTCAACGTGTTCGGTGATAACCTGACGTTCCGTGGCGGAAACACGGTATGGTCGCTGTCGTACTGGCGCGTTTGGAACCTGTGTCGATGCGGTGGAAAAAAACTGGGAGTTCGGCCAAGGGTAGGTTGAGCAACGTCAAAGGATTCACGAAACTGGTTAGAGCAGCTGAAGGAGCTCAGAGCGTTCAGATGGCGATAGTCCGTCGGCAATGGATGAATCGAAAGCTCGCAAGGTGGTATATTGGAAGAGTTGAGGGCACTGATGGCGTCGTAGTCTGGCCGGCATGGTAAAATTTGTTCTTTATCAATGGCATGCACGTGTCCAAGAGATTCACCATGAAACAGTTCAACGGGATACGGAAGGGGATTTGATGAGGCAAAGAGCACTGTTTCCTTCAGAAATAGAGAGGATTGAATAGGGCAGAAGAAGTGATCTTCGACTAGGAAGAGGCTGATGGCTCAAAGAATGCAGCTTTGTTCTTAATGCCGTCACAGAACACGGGGAGCAACACAGCTGCTGTCGGAGGAATTTCAAGTGCCTTCTTTGACGACGAGTTTGTGTACGGCGGGCTGAATGCGGCTGGTTAGTTGATCGTAAAACGGGAAAAGTTCAAGCTCCCATCTTGCACAATCAATAACGGCATGGTTACGCGATAAAAAATCCCATCCAAGTATGAAGTCGTGTGAGCACGACGACAGGACAATAAACTCAACAGTGTAGTGGTCCTTCGCGATCATCAGTCGGACAGTACAGGCGGCTGCAGGCTGAAACCGGGTCCCCAATCGCTGTTTGCAAGGACATCATATTAAGAGGCGTCGTCACTTTTCGGAGCTTGCGGCAAAGTTAGCGTCTATCACGGAAACGGCAGCACCAGTATCCACTAAAGCATATGCTCGAGTACCTTCTACAAAAACTTCGACAATATTCGACGGCAATGTCCGAGGACTTAAGCATTTCGACAGCGCAGTTCTTGCCTCCTGAACTGCGGCGGTTAGTTTCCCCTCGTGTTCAGGGCTGGGCGACGACGCATGAGTGACAGGGAGCGACGACGGGGTGAAGGTGAGCGACCAGACATGGTACGCGGACATTCCCGTGAAGACGAGCTTGACTGAGGGTCAGAATTTTCCAGACGGGATGGAGAAAGGTCCTGAAGCTGTTCTGTGTCCGGGCGTCTGTGTATCCCGGCACGCGACGACGGCAGTAACGGGCGATATGGCCAGAGCCGCCGCACGCAAAACAGATGGGCCGGTTATCGCGCGTTCTCCAAGTATTGGTGACGAGGGAACCAGTCCATGCGGGCAGACGGGTGAGTCGAGGCTGTGATGGCAATGGGAGGAACCCAGGCGGTGGACGGCTGAGTCGGGGGCTGAGGTTATACGGCAGTCCCTGGAACGACTGGGGGTGGTGTCGCTGCTGCCGCTTTTGTGCCTCAGCGTAAGTAAGAGCCGCAGTGACGGAGGGCTGCTGCAAGGGCACCGGCATAGCCTCGAAAATCTGCTCCTGGACCACATGTCGGAGCATGGGAGCCAATGGTGGTGGGTGTCGCAGTGGCTGTTGTGCGAGAGCTCCTGGCGTTGAGCGAAAGGCAGCAGAGAAAGCCGCCGAGCCACTTTCTCTCGCACGAAGTGTTTCATTTGTGCGAGGAAGGTTTGTCGGGTCAGTCATAGCGTCCAGTGCGGCCACTAGTTGGATTGTCTGGAATGAGCGTCGCGTGTGAGCTCGTTGCCTCCGCAATTCATCATAGCTTTGGCACAAAGTCACTACTTCTGCCACAGTGCTTGAAGACTTCGCGAGAAGCATCTGGAAAACGTCATCGTCGACGCCCTTCATAATGTGCTGTATCTTCGCACTCTCGCTCATGGAAGCATCGACGCGACGGCAGAGATCAATCACATCTTCTATATATGATGTGAAAGTTTCACCTGGCTCCTGTGCCCGTGTGCGCAGACGTTGTTCGGCGCGTAGCTTCCGTAAGGCAGGATGACCAAAAACGGCACGTATTGCCTCCTTGAAGGCGGACCAATTCGCGAACTCAGTTTCGTGGTTCGTATACCACAGCTTGGCCACGTCGGTGAGATAAAAATTGACAGTGCCTAACTTAGCAGCGTCATCCCACCTGTTGGGTCCACGGACTTTATCGTATGACGACAGCCAGTCCTCGACGTCCTGGTCTTCGGTGCCGGCAAAGATCGGGGGGTCTCGCTGATGAACCGGGCCGGGCAAGTAGCGGCCGCGAGAGGTATTGTTTGTTGGGCAGCGTCAACTTGCATGGTCGACGGCAGGGTGCGAGACCGGAGTTCCAGGTTGTAGGCGATGTGGTTACCCAGCACGATCCACCAAATGTAAAGAGGTTTATAGGTCGAACCAAACGGGCAGGTGGGAGATTGGAGATAGCGACAGGACGACGAAGATGGAGGAGCTGAGCGCCGATCTCGTGGTGCCTTACTCTGCGATGATGCTGCTGTTCCCTTTTGTTGTCATCATTCTTCATTATAGACCGAACGATAACTTGCTATGAGCAGGAACCAAACCTGTGAATATATATAACTAAGGAAAGAAGTGTATACTAAGGGCTCGTTTTTCGTGTTTTTACACAATTATAATGAAATCTAACAGACACTAATGCCAAGGAAAGTATAGGCGAAGATATTAGACCAAATTGTAATGTAAATATGAAGAAACGTGGGTGAAAAGATAACTTGCCGTGGGCAGCATCCGACCCGAACCTGCGACCTGTATATATTTTATATATATATATATATATATATATATATATATATATA
>WOVY01015376.1:0-131003 GCA_013436015.1 Rhipicephalus annulatus
GGGTCTTTAATCTTAACTCTTTGTACTCGTTATGCTCGAAACACTTCGTATAAGAATGCCGACAGATGCGGGTGTTGTAGATTTAAGCATTGTTGAAAATTTCATTAACCTAATAATACACACACAAGGACCTATGATGTATCAGGTACGAGATACGCTCATCGGACGCAACAATCCTAAGGGCGCACGTTGCTATTGTGTGAATAATGACAAGGATCACAGAGGTGGGCTTTGCCTCTATAAGCATCTTAGTGCAAAAAAGCCAACTTTCATTTATTATTATTATTATATTATTATTATTATATTATTATTATTATTATTATTGTAGCGAAGCCTACAAACTCTGAAATGGGTCGAACTTTTGAGTATTTAGTAATATAATTGAGTATTATTATTTTAGGCGGTGGCGTTAGTGGTTAGAAGAAGGTGGCCTAATAGCTTCAGCCCGGTAGAGAGAATGGGGTCCGGCTTACATGCCAATGTCCTAATGCCCCCCCCCCCTTCCTCCTCTTCCTCAGAAGGACGGTGAATGCCATTCACATGAAGTATTTTGCTTTGATTTTTTTAAGCAGGCACATTCGTCATTAGATAGTGTCGCTCCAGTGTGTGCTCTTTGTAAACAAAAGTTGGTTAGTTTTAATGTAGACTATAACTCTTGTGTGGTCGGTGAATGCTAGACTATACTTATCATTTCAAACTCAAGGAAAAGGAAGGCAACGCGTTTTCATCTGTTAAAGAGAAAATAAATGCAATGAAATTCATGCTTAAGAATAGATAGGACAAAACAGTTTAAAAAGCTAAAAAACAAAGGAAACCCCCCAAAATAAAGAAAAGACGCAGAAAAAATTGTTGGAAGGACAACGTTGCGCAGTACCGAAGCAGGTAATCTGGTGGCCAACTTCTTCATGTGCGGGTCGCCTCAGCGTTCATTAACAAGTCTAATGAAGACACATTACCGAAGCTTAGTGGCCTCTTGTAATCCGATAATGAGGCTTAACAACTGTCCACTCATGAAAGCTTGATGAGTGGTTAGTGAGGAAGCAAGCAGTTGTGTTGCATGCTTTTGAACGAACAGTTTTTTTTTTTGGAAATTGAAAATTTCACCGAGAAGCCAAGCACGATATCAGCGAACGTGGCGTTCTTGTAGCCATAGCGAAGCACCTCGTTCAACATTAACGTTGAAGCTCTCGAGTACGTGGATCCCACTTTTGTCTACAAAGCAATTACTATGCCGTAAAAGGCGATGACGCGACTAATGGTGATGGAACGACTACGACAGTACTGTTAAAGGCATTTCAGCACTGGATCTTTCGCCTAGTTGTCTGATACAGGTTTAAATGAGGGTTCGTGAAATCGAAGTATTTGCTCCATTGCAAACAGAGTGTTGAATGTGTGCTTCACTTATCGACCCTGATATTACTGATTCAGCCGAATATTGTCATACATTTCCCGAACATATATTGGGTGCCCTTCAGCGCTGACTGTCAGTCAGTCTAGGTGTATCAGCCGCACACCTGGATGACCAGCTACACAGGCTCGTTCGCACCTGCGTCTAGCACCGGTCGCGTGAAGAAGTTAGTCGCCATAGTGACTGGTCGCAAATGGCCAGTGAATCGATGAGTTGGTGGCAAAGTGCCTACTTTGGTTCAGCCACTCGCTGCTTGATTTCTCAGTCACGCGACCGAAGCCACGAAGCTCGGAACCAATCAGATTCGCAGGACCACAGCGTCGACTTATTTTGCCGGGCAAGCGGACGTGCGTTCCGCGTGTCGACGGGTACCAATCGCACGCAAGTGTGAACGTCGGTCGCCAAGTCGCTTTTCGCTTTTCCGCTGCCAGTCACAAATGGTCGCGCGGCCGACTCTATAGTCCAAAGATGCGCACTAACTTTGACAGGCAGAATCGTAGAAGTAGAGTACAGTCGAGTACAACTTTAGAAGGCAGCGGGCATTTTCCCCTCAAAGGCGGATGCACACGAGCCTCTACCAATAGGCACGCACTTCAGGTGACGTCATGAGCCGGATGGCCGGTGACCCCGCCGACGGAAAACGTGCTGCCTTCGTTGTTTTCTAGCTCAGCAGCGCGCAAACCGGCTGATCGTTGGCAGCAGTGTGATAGAATAGCCGAGCGTCTAGCCACCCGAGTGAGCATTTTGAGCTTGCCAATGATAATCAGGGAACAGTAGTATTTCAATTCAGATATGCCAGCATTCAAGTGTGTTTCCGGCATGTGCTGTAGCATTTACATCATTACAGTTATGCCACAGCACTCGTCATTGTACACGGATCTTATTTATACCGACAAATACGTGTTTTAGAAGCAGTCACAATTTCTTAGTAGCGGGACTATTCCTTTAGTCGCGGAGCGAGTTGGCTACTACGCTTTGGGTCATCTGGGCGGGGCCTTTCCTGTCTTCTAAAGATGTACACGAGTGTCGAGTAGGCCCTTAAATGTGTGGCCCACACCCATGCTGGAGAATCGGCCAAGAAGTGGACAGTTTATATGGCAAAATTTTTTAAAATAAAAGCCCAAGACTGGTTGAAAAAACTAACAGCGCGAAAAACGAGAGACCATACAGACGAAGAAGCACACATACAGAGCGCTGTCTTACAACAAACACTTCATTCTTCAAACCACGCATATATACCTATGCAGTGGTACGAAAAAAAAAGAAACAAAAGTGATAAAGCTAAAGAATAAAGAATAAAGCTTTTGTTCAAAGTCAACGCTGTGTATGTGTACTCCTTCGTCTGGTCTCTCGTTTTCACGCTGTTTGTTTTTTCAACTATGTTGTACCAGCACGCCCAAGCGACGTTCCACTTAGCTGCAAAGATTGGTCTAATAAAAAAGAAGATGAAACGTGAAGAATTCATTATTGAATAATAAAATGTAACGCAATACAAGCAACGTGCTGCCACTCGTTTTCTTCATCGCCGTTTCTCTCCCCCACTTCTGCATCTCCCTCGCCTGTTCTCATTGTTCACTTCTTTTGTTGTTCTTTAGCTTGACCGCTGGAAAAGCTTACCTGTAGACATGTACGCACAAAATATACGTCGAAATTTTCGAATATGATTTTTTCTCTATTTTTTGTTATACGTTACCGTGTGTGTACTGTAGTTCGACGAACAACAAAGGATGCAAGGGCTTCGCGGCGGCTTGGTCTCCAGAAGTGTCTCTTAAACTGACAGCGCAGCAGCATCAATTTCCGAATGCCCCCCCCCCTTTCTTCGTTTTATCTTTCTTTTTTTTTCCCTGCCATCGCCAAGTATACAAGGCTATTTTCCCTCAAGACGCCGTGTGCCTGCATTCTCGGGACTGAACTTTCTTTCTCTCACGTTAGCGAACGGAAACAATCTGAATAGCAAAGAGAGCGCAACCAAACCGTACTCGGCTATCTTATAAACCACGAAAAATTACGTTTAAAGCTGCGAGAGGTAAAGTAAGTGCAGAACAACGGCATCAAAACATACGAAATGCGCTAGTTCGTGCAAACATGCAAGTTTAGTCTAAGCAATTCCAAAGAAAACGTAAACGATGGCCAAGTCTAGTGGAAGCAAGATATTCTATTTTTTTTCGAGTGGACGCGCGCAAAGTGATTTCATGCAAAGAGGGCGCGTTGAAATTCAGCAGGCGAGGCTACTACCACTGTTCTAACGTTGATCGAAGTTTTATGCATAACCGATGTTATATCTCCGAACGGCCCATGCTTCACATGCACTTATGTTTCCCGGAATCGCAACGTATACGTAAACCTTGCTTCAAGCCCAGCAGCATATTCCTATGTGAGAGAATATGTTGTTAGGCTATAGTTGGTAGAACATTTCTAAAGTATTTAGAGTGCAAACATGCGATACATTCATACACGCACACAACCTCATATGCAGACACCAAACATGCAGCTCTGTACGTTGTTTGGTGCCTGTATACAGGGGTATGTGCGAACGGGCCTTGCGTTTTCGCTTTAATTATTTTTTTGAAAAACGCTTGTTCAAATACTTCTCTGAAAGGGTTATAATATATGGCTGATTTAATATCCCTACTTCTTGTACCTATATATACGCGAATCCTACGCGTAGCGTCTTCGGGCTCTTTGAACATGTCTGCGGCACCTTTCACCTGAGGCATTGATGTTGTTTGAAATAATGAAATAAACAAAAGTCGTGAAGTTGTGGCAAAAGAACGTTCGGGGACATGCTCGTCAAATGGAAAACTTCGAGCTAAATCGAAAACTTTCAGCCCGCCGCGTTTCGCGGATTGGAGGCGTTTCCTTCGTCACGATAAGCACTTCTATGTTTTGCAAATCTTTCAGATATGTTGTACTACTGCTCCTTATTAAAGACTCGTATTTAAGCTTAGAGGTGGTAGTATAATATTATTGCATCTTGACCATACCACTCTTATGCGAAGGTTGGCCTGAGGGTCGTCACCCCACCGCGGTGGTCTTGTGGCTAAGGTACTCGGCTGCTGATCCGCAGGTCGCGGGATCGAATCCCGGCTTTGGCGGCTGCATTTCCGATGGAGGCGAAGATGTTGTAGGCCCGTGTACTCAGATTTGGGTGCACGTTAAAGAACCTCACGTGGTCGAAATTTCGGAGCCCTCCGCTACGACGTCTCTCATAATCATATGGTGGTTTTAGGACGTTAAACCCCACATATCAATCATTCTTAACAGCAAATCTATGTTGCAATAAAGAACTAAAACAAAGAAGCGTTCGCTTAAGGTGCTTCGATATGTTGTATATCACTGATCTTAATTAAACACTGTTTGGTAAGCTTTCAATTGGCAGTACAGCCACCGGCTTTTGTAAGCACACGGTATCACATGACAGTGGTGTGGCTGCCATGAAGAAATTTAATAAGGTCCTAAGAATCAGTCCAGAACTGATTCTGGCCGCTCCCACGTCGGGACAGAGAGGCCAAGCCCCTCTGCCGCCGCACGGGCCTGTTAATGCCATTGTTGAATCAACTGTTGCCCTCTTTCTGTTAAGCGGAAGTTGCGTGTAGTGGGATTTACCCAATTTCTGGGGCGCCTATCCGTTTACGATGCGCACGCACGCCTGTATTCTATCGACCCAAACTTGCAGCTTCGTTTGTCATCCGGTCTCCCACGACGCGCTCAAACTTTGCTGTGCCGCACGTGGTTGGTCGTGACATTTACGAATGCGTATTCGTGTCTCACTAGAATGACCAGCAGTGCGGCATGCAACATTTGCGCCTGCGAGGAGACGCTTGAGCACATTCTGTGTCGCTGCTCATCATCTACCACTGTGAACGACGTTCTATGGAAGCCAAACTCCGCCACCTGGATTCACGAGCACTTACAGTAAAGAAGATCCTGGGACCTTGGCCAACAGTCTCGCATACGCGCAATGCCACGAAAGTTCTCTTCTGCTGACTTCAGGAGCGCTTGTGAAAGAACAGCGTAAGACCGTGCTGCCTATAGTCTTGAGCTGACTATCATCTTTTTCTTACTGTTCCTCTTTGCTCTCTATTCCTTCCTATTATTCCCTCTTTCCCCCACCCCAAGTGTAGGGCAGCCAACCGAGCCAAGCTTGGTTAAACTCCCTGCCTTTTCTCTTTATTTCTCTTTCACCCGAAAATAAAAGGCTCGGCCAAGAACAACCTCGCTATTAAAAGGGGCTTTTTGCACCTAGCAGCAGGGTGTACAAGCGGCTGTGGTTCAATATTCTGTGTGTTACCTTTGTGCAGTACGCTAAACAGATTCGCTGATCATCCATCTTCACAGAGTAGAATGACTCACATTTTTCCAACTTTGATTCAACAAGCAAGTCAACATTTCTCGAGTGCAGTGCCATAAGCGAGTATGCTGTGACGGAAATGGAGATACAAGGAAGCAAGATGCTACGACTGATTTTTCAAGAAAAAGTTTCACATCTCACAAATGGCTCAAAAACACCTTTTTGGTGTTGTTGATTCGCGCGAAAGTGATACTTAGAACACTGCACGAAACCTCCCAAATGAACCAGCACCTTCTGCACACAGCGAATTCACCAGAACCTCATCCAGCTTATAATTTTGCACTGGTGCGGAAACATTTACACATGCACGCTGTGCAGAAAGCAACGTTTCTTTTTGTTTTTCAGCAGACGCCCGTCAGCGAATTATGTTACATCAGATTTCGTTCCATCTCATTTATTTATCAGATGCACCCCAGATCGCAGTGCGATTGTCGAAGTACGTACATTAACAAAAAAAAACCAACAACGTTACGCCTGTCACTCTAGTTACGTACTTCAAGTTACATTGGCTGCAGTTGGCTTTCCGATGATAACTGCCGCTAGGCTAGCGCTGGCTTCTATTCTCGCCCCCATAGCCTGGTGGTTGTAAAGTAATGAATGACGTCAGCGAATGTTGGATACTGTTGGCTAGCGTTTTCTACTTGTTCAATGATGATTTACAAGTGATATGATTACACACTACATGACAATTACTCAGTAGTAAGCTTCTGCCGCAGTCTTTTTTTTTTACTAATGCATGCTATCCCTCGTGGCCATGACTTTGATAAGGCCAACATGATAAACAAGCAGATATTTTTATGGCCTTCAAGTGGCTTGTCTGGAGACAGTCGGCGAAACTACGTTTAAAAAAAGTATTTCGAGTATAAGATTAGCATTCGCCGAGGAGGCGGGTGGTAATGCGAACTCGTCAAAAAATTTCTAATGCCCCCACTTAGAAAATCTTAGAATATCTAATGCCCCCACTTAGAAAACAAAAAGAAGCATTCCTGCAACGGCTTCATCTCAGCAAAGAATACGTCAAGAAAAACAATGTTCCATGGGTTCCCCGCATCGTTGAGAAGTTAAAGAAATTCGGTACAGAGGAGCGGAAACGCAGATGGCCAATTCGCGCGTTGCTTCTGCCTGTGCGAATCCGGCGATTTACCCCGAGTATGATTTCGAATGCGAATGGCCTTTTGAGGACGCCTTGGGACTAGAAAGCGGGAACCGCTGAGCGAGAACCCGCTGAGATTGCAGACGGCACCACCGAGAGCAAAAGGGGTCATCGTCGAAACTATAAAGTACTGCAAACAATACGTTCTTACGAAATGATAATATTCATTATTGCGTGAAAGGCGTCTTCAAATCTACTCTTATCTTGCCCAATTGCGACGATTTTCAACGCAAACCAATGTAACAATAGTACTTCTTTCGTTTAATAAACGATATGTGCATACTAACGTACCATTTGCGGTGCACTGTCTATAAGCATATGCATTTCCGCACGCAGTGTTATGCAAATAAGGAGGAGGTCAATGAGGAAGTGGAGGTTCGCAGAGATGAAAAAGCCGTGAACATGGTCTGTAGTGGGAGACCAAGATCACAAACGTAGACGCGTTGCTGTGTTTTTGCGCACAACTTAAGCGTACACAACAGATTTGCTTCGCAGACTCATCGTTGCCCGAAGTAGGACCATCGGTTTACAGAAAGCGTGCAAGCATACTTGCCAACAAGGGCGCGGCTGACTAGGCTTGTGACAAAGGAAACCGGATGTATGCAAACCAAAGGGGGTTTCAGTCCTTACCCAGTCCGTTTTCCCGTGATTTCGGGTTACGATTGGCTTGAGCTTAGGAATGAGTTTGCCTCTTAGCTAGGAAAAAAAATCTTTTTTTTTTGGACAGATCATTGCGACGAGAGCTTATTTTTTCACTCGCTCGACGCGTATATATAGTATATACAGATTTTCCGGTCACCATTATCGTGGGCGTAATTAAGAACCATTTTCCTTAGAACACCTAGAAGAAGGCAAGTGTGATGCTCTAATGATGTCATTTCGGTGACGGAAACATTGTCAGGTAATCTGATATACGAATTGTTCGTGTAACCCGTGCTGCACAGCAAACCGTAGTGTCTGTAAGGCTGACCTCGAGTCGCAAAAGATGGCCCATTGGTTGGGTTGCTGCCGAAGAATGTACTTCACTGCACCTTGAAGCGCTGCGAGCTCTGCTGCTGTCGACGTCGTGGTGTGAGAGAACTTGCTTCGAAGCAACACATCAGATGGAACAACCACTGCTCCTGTAGAGCTGTTGGCATTAGTAGAGCCATCGGTGTAAACATGTATGCTGTCGAAGTACCTTTCGTCCAACAGTCGCAAAGTCAATTGCTTCAGGGCTAGCGGTGACATGCGTACCTTCTTAACGATTCCAGGAACTGATAAGCGCACGCCAGGTTGACGGATACTCCATAACGCAGCTGCTCGATGCGTCGCAAGTTTGAAGCCAGACGGTAATCAGATAAGACACGACTACCACGCAGCGCTCAAGGAAGGGCAGGATATTGTATTTCAATGGTTGCCCAGTCATTGCGGAATTGTCGGCAATGACCACGCGGATGAAGCTGCTCGATCGGCTCATGACCAAGACCTGCGTACGCCCATACCACTTTTGAGAACGGACGCTGCAAGACGACTACAATCACTAGCTCGCCGTATGACTCTCATACAATGGAATACACCGGGTTTCTCCAACACGCACCTGTAATCGATCGACCCAAACTTGCAACTTCGTTTGCCTTACGGGCTTCCACGATGCGCTGAAACTTTACTGTGTCGCATGAGATTTGGCGTGGCATTTACGAATGCGTACTCTCGTCTCCTTGGAATGGCGAGCACTTCGGCATGCAACATCTGCGCCTGCGAGGAAACGCTTGAGCACATTCTATGCCATTGCCCAGCATACCAGTCTGAACGACGTATTATGGAAGCCATGCTCCGTCAGCTGGATTCACGGCCGCTTACAGAAGAGAAGATCCTGGGACCTTGGCCGATGGTCTCCCATACACGCAAAGCCACGAAAGCCTTCTTGCACTTCTTAAGGACCACCAGACTTCACGACCGCTTGTGGAAAAACAGTATATGACACCATGCTGTGTAGTCTCGAGCTGACTATTCATCCTTCTCTTTCTTACCCCTCTTCTTTTCTATCTCTTTCCTTTCTATTATTCTCCCTTTCCCCCATCCCAAGTGTAGGGTAGACAACCGAGCCAAGCTTGGTTAACCTCCCTGCCTTTCCTCTGTATTTATCTCTCTCTCTCTCTCTCTCGCTTTGTCAAGTAATGCTCGGTGGAGCCCTCATAAAACACCTTCGTGTTAAGAATGGAGTACGACACGTAGCGCTTACTTTCATAAATAGTTATTTCAAAGAGCGCAGAGACGGGGCACAGAAGAAACCACACAACACAGGCACTGTGCCGTTTGTGCGCTCTTTGATATAACAGTATGTAAGGACCAACAGCCCTCTTAGCCACGATGTTGAAGTACTTTCATAGTTCCTCAATTAGCTTAACTGCAGTAAAAAAGCTTACCGTCTCCTATCTTTCATGCGCGCTCGATTGAATGGAAGAAAAAAAAAAACTTTGTGGCCTCAATTACAGAAATCATGAGAGTAATAAAATTTTGTTTTAGTTATAAAGTAAAGGCCGAGAATTTCGACCTCCTGGGCGACTGATTTGCATACGATGTGAGCAAACGAATAGAATTATATGTTAAGACGTTATCCTTAAACCTTTATCAACGGAGCAATTTATATTCCCAGCAGACATGTGTATTGAACGCGTTTTCCCATGGGCTTATACAAAGTCTCGGCCCAGAAACATTAGCGTAATGAGCGTGACGGTATTATCGCCGATTCTAAAGGATATAAGGATATATATTTTTTTGTTGCTGCAGGAAACACCGGCTATTAGAGATTTTCACCCTGACATGCGCGCATGGACTGCGTTAATGAGGTTCGTATGTACACGCGAACTTCTTTTTTACTCGGTGAATTTGTTATTTTGCAGCGTTCATTATGTATCAAAACTGCGAAGCAGATGTAAGACATTTCATACAGCTTTACCACCTTTCGCAAGCAGCGAAAGCGAAGCCATAGTTCGTCTTTTTGTTTGTTTGTTTCTTCTTTCTGTAGTTCCTGAGACTAAGATGACCAGACTACAAACTAACACAAAAATAAACTTTAAGCACTGTCTAAGTATTTACGCATTGCAATTACTGGCTGCCACCATCAGTTTCCTTATTGACCCATATGGGCAGCGGGCATCGCGAATTTTAACGATGTGCCCAATCCCGTGAAAATCTTGAACTATCGAAACGAAGTAAGTTAGACGCGCATTTATTTTTTTTTGTTCGGCAGACTTTTTCAGCATACTTTTCGTTCAGCAGATTGTCATTCGTTCCACGAATGACGGTCTGCTAACGAGCCACGAGAACTCCTTGGTATTAACTTCCACTATTTTTGCTGCCTTCAAAGTGTGGCACCAAAAAACGTCACTTTCAACTAACTTTCCACCTTTAACTCTCAATGACGACATCGCAGATGTCGCGACTCCATTTTAAAGACACGACAAACTTTCTCTTCCTTTTTCTTGTATCGCCATAGTTTGGATAGCCCCTGTGATTTATATAAGAGGATGTTGTTGCCTCTACTGAGTATACGGACACGAAACGTGAAACTTTCGTGCTACACAGCCAACAGTTCACTTAACAAAATTTTATGATGTACGGCGAGGGCGGGACATCACTGGACGCAAGTACATTCAACCACTATTGTTGACCACCAGCTGATATTTTATATCGTACTGTCGAATAGCGAGATTGCCTCTGGGGCTGTGCCACGTGTTCTCTTCGTGCGTCGAAGCACTTGCAACCTCTCTACGTAACTCCCATTGTTCCTGCCATTCCTCGCTCACTATTTTGTGCAAATAAATATGAAACCGATTCTGCGACAGATGTGAAAGCTAGATTAATAACTACGGGATGCATTTTCTATCGAACAACCATACTGATATCTAGTTGTACGTGCCGAAATCCATGATATGAATACAAACCGCGTCGTGGTCGTGGAGGGTTTTGAAAATTTCGATCATCTGATGCTTCACAACGTACCATGACAAAGCTCAGCGCATGGGTCCCTAGCGTTTCACCTACACAAAAACGTGACCGCCAGCGGCACGGATCAAACCCCCGACTTGCCGGTCTACAATCGGGCACCTCAACCGCTACACAACCGAGGCGTACCATTTGACCGTGAAAACGACGAAACAGAGAATCAGAACAATGCACGGTGCAACATAGCGTTGGCATTCACTAAACTCTAACCATGAAGTGACGTCTACGCAAGGCAGATGTTTGTGAGAACTTAAATGATTCGGAGGGACGACAAATTCACTGAACAACGAATGTCGCTGCACTGAGTTAGCCAACGTTTCGACATTAATATACTGGTCCAAGTCAGGCAAACATCTTCTCTTCTATGACGAAGGAAAGTCACGGGATTCCTACTCGAGGTTTGTCTTCCCTGAATTGTTTTCGGATGTGAAGTACATCGAGTGAACACGCCGGCATGCGCTCCTTGGGGGATCTCTATAGAACGCCCATTGAGGGAACTGCTCCGCATTGTAGGCTCGAAAGGGGGACTCTCATGCTTGAAGTGCTGGGAGAAGTGTTCCGTTTACTCACACTTGTATTTCGCACGCAATCTCGTGTTTTCTCATCAACAATAAGCCTCTGACTTCGAACTCGTGAGAATGCCTGCCTCTCTGAAAATGGCAGAAAAGAGAGAGAGAGAGCTAGAGCGAGATCGATAGATAGATAGATAGATAGATAGATAAATAGATAGATAGATAGATAGATAGACAATACACTCTACTGCGACGGTGGAGGGCACATTCTACGGACCGCGCACCCTTCTGCGTTACGTAAAGCTGTGCGTTGGCACCACTCCTATAGTATAGAGAATCAATTTGTAAGGCTCGCCACTCTCGAGCAAAGAAGGATAACAAAGAGGAACAACGAAGGCAGAACAGACTAATCGAATACTTTTCGATCTGGCCTGCGCTGGAGACAGCGCGTGCACGTCAGTCGCTGTTGTACGGGTCAGCCGACTCTTCTAGGTTCTTGTTCGAAAGGCGATTTCAAAGTCAGTGGGTGTTAAGGGGTGGAAGCACATTTTAAGAAATCACCATTTGGCGGATCTTATGTGTCTTACTCAAGCCTAATGCAGGATAAACAAAATTTGCAGTGGATTTTGTTCGGATATGCCAGGATATACGTCGACAGACAGACAAACAGACATACATACAGACAGACAGACAGACAGACAGACAGACAGACATATGGGCGGACGGCTGGACAGACATAAGGACAGACAGACAGACAGACAGACAGACAGACAGACAGACAGACAGACAGACAGACAGACAGACAGACAGACAGACAGACAGACAGACAGACAGACAGACGGACGGATGGGCAGATGGACATATGGACGGACGGACAGACATATGAACGGACGGCTGGACGGACATAAGGACAGACAGACAGACAGACAGACAGACAGACAGACAGACAGACAGACAGACAGACAGACAGACAGACGGGCAGATGGACATATAGACGGACGGACAGACAAATGGATGGACAGACAGATGGACGGATGGGCAGATGGACGGATGGAGAGATGGACGGACGGATGGACGGGCAGACGGACATATGGACAAACGAACGAACTGACTGACGGACGCACTGGCGAGCTTGCGAGCTCATTCGAGTCAAGCGCCAGCCCACTAGTGACACGTCACTCCAGGAGCTTTCAGGCCTTCACCTGGCCCAATACCTCACTTTGTTAATGGTGGAACTTTTATCCACTGTTATAGCTCTGAAAATGGAAGGCTGATTCAAGCTGACTTCGATAGAAAATGGTATTTTAGCTGTACGTTGGTGAGAGACAGTGAACAAAAGAAAAGACACGGAATTCGCTATTGCCGCATTCAACCTTATTGATCGCTTATCTATTCAAGGCAGCAACCCTATCTACTCAAGGCAGCAGCTCCATTTTTTTTTTGCCTTTACCCTCCCTCCCCCTACCCATCTCTTGTTTCTTCAACTTATAGATAGAAGACAAAAACACTTTTCGAAACATTCACTCCAGTGACATTACCCTTTCAAGGATTATTCATCTCTAGTATATGCATATTTGGATAGAGCGATCAATTGGACGGCCAGTGTACAGTTCTTACGAATTGAAGCAAGACAATTCAGCGCTTAGTAACACACATACTTTCTTCTCCATCATCTTCAGTTCGGGTTATATCGGCGTAACTATGACTCTCACATGTTGATTAGAGACGACATTATCTTTAGAAGCCACATTCGTCACGACGTGTCATGGTAATTATCTCGAGCAACCGCGCGTACCAGTCGTTTTAATAAAACATATGATGTGTCGCTTGGACCCTTGAGTGCTGCACATCAGTGTATCAGCTTAGTCATCTGATCTAACAGGTCGGCGACGTACTTTTTCATGGCTGTAGTTTTGGAATATCGGAAATTCGGAAACGGCGATATTAGCGTAGTCATACGCGTGCGTAAGAGAGGGCCGGGAAGGGGGGGGGGGGTGCGGCCGCCTAAACCATGTAAGCGCTACGGTGAGACTATCTCGCCTTCTACCTGTTGAAAACCCACGCGCGCGCTTTCGGATATATTGAAGCTGAAACCCGCGAATACCATTAGCTTGCTACCGTTTTATTCACGAGCCATTCTGATCTTAGTTTTCTACAACGCTAACACGGTCATCATTTACAAAATCTGTGATTTTCTCAACGACGCTGTTCTGTCGTATCGCCACTCTTTCTATTCGTTCATACTTGTAGTGCAGTTTGCAGAGTCCGTGGTGCAAACGGAACGAAACTCGTAACGCTCGACAAACTTTTTCCCCGATAGTTGAGGAAATAGTCGTCATGCTGTCGTGGAAGCAGAAGAGCAAGGCCAAATAGAAGAGTGGATCCAGAATGCGTAGCTGTAGGGAAATAGACACTGAAAAAGAAACCAGAGATCTACACGAACGCGTTCGATATCATCGACAGAGCGTGTGACTGAGAGAAAGACAGCGCAAGTCACTATCGATACCCCCGTGGGCAAAGTGCCACTGACGTCAATGCTATGGCTCTTTAATTCCGTACAGTATCGACGTAGCCGATGCCATCCTGGCGTTTTGGTCTGTTTGCCAGGAAGTGCACTTCGCACGTGGCGCATAGAGAAACATACTTTTATAAAAAAGCGGACACTCCCGTAGGGCTCTGTGGCCGAGCTACTGCGCTGCTTTCAGCGCCACGAGTGGCTGGTCAGACCCGATAATGTCTCCTGCATAAATGAAATAACAAAACGTTTTCTTTCCGATGCTGAGATTCGAACCCGTGCCCCCATGCTCCGAAAGTGAGCGTCTTTACCACTTGGCTACACACCCATGCTACCATGTCAGGAATACATCTACATCCTATATAAATACATGAATGTGTACCCTTTGAGCTAAATAAATGCAGAAACCAACACTTTCTAATTAGATTTTACTGATTTATAGAGAATTAAACGTCCTCTGTGCGATACGTTGTAGATCGGATGTAGAAAATTGGACAAATGAATAAAGTTTATTCTTTGCAAAAATTTGATGCAAAACTTAATACGATGCTCTTAATGTGATATTGACCTCCTAAGGCGGCTATTATATGTCGTGAGAGAAGAGTAGAAGCAAGCATGGGCGCGTCATCTAGCGGTTGTTCAGGGCCTATCTTGCTGGGCCGCAAAAAGGCTCGAATGACCACTCTTTATATAGTATGTTTCTCTATGCTTGGCGGGCGTGTGCACGCTTTTGACGGTTCTCTCCTGACACTTCAGATTTAGTTGCCTTACTTCTTTCCAGTTTGCAATGAATATAAAAAAACATTGCACTCAGTCAGAAGCATTGAACGTTGCCCGACGTTAGCGTTAGTATTGGCGCGTGAATTTGTTTTTTTTTTACAGCGAAAGCTATTATGAAATAACAACACGGGTCACGCGTGGCACCGTATATTCGTCCGCCGCCGCCTGTACCACTATCGCACGGAATAATAATAAAAAAACTGCAATAAAAACATTGACGACATGTGGCTATTTAGTAGGATGTGAACCCGGGTGCACCAGCCCAGTATTTTACCGCTGAACCACACCGGTGCTCGGGACTTGTCCGCAAACTTGCCTTAGACAGGCTCAATGTCGGGAGAGGAATCGCGTTAATGTGAGTAATAAAGCGTTTTAGAACAGCAAATGAGCAACCAGGCGCCACACAATGCGAATCGCGTGGCGAGTGGGGTCGTCCAATGCTCCAACACACTACAAAAGCTTGTTCATCTCTTATTAATTGTGGCACATACTGTTGAGAATGACGGGCCGATCCCGCCGAAGCCACCACTGTTGCGAAAGACGGCGACGCCAACACGGCCCCGAAGGCGCCACTGCTTTCAACTCCACCGGGAAGGTCACCAGCCGTTTGGTAGCGTATGTTTCTGAGCTCGCGACTGCTTCTGCGCAGAGCTGATAAGACGAGCGGACGAGACGACGGTGAGTTAAACAAGGTTTATGTACAGCATATATACAGAAGCGTTACAATTTCGGCACTGGGGCCGACAGAGACTCGAAGAGCCGAGCTCTCCTCTCTAACACATAGGTCAGCCTTTCGCCTAAAACCGCCGACTCACACACATGCCGGCTCTCCGACACGGGGCCTCCTCTCACTCACATAGGACCGCCGATCGCGACGCGCCGCAGGGCTTCTTTTATTTACACCGGGTCCAACCAAAAAGTCCAATCAGAAGCGCCGCTGGTCGCCAGGGCAGATTCCTCCAATGGGGGGTCGCCGCGCCATGCGTCAGACCACCAGACACGAGACCGCCGGCTCGCTGTCACGTGCGCAGATGACTCAATGCACGTGGGCCAGAGACGCGCCGCGCGTGTTTACGCCGTTCGCGCCAGGCAGACTGCGGGCAGGCCTTGACCCAGATTGCCTTTTTCAGAGGCACGGCCGTTTGACGAGGACTCGCTGGCATAACAGCACCCCCGCCGCCAGACAATGCACCGGAAAGACGAGCTGCTTCCACGGGGCTCGGATGTCAGGTGCGCTCGTTCGCCAGGTCCCTCCAGGTTCGCCTCCAGGGCCATAGGGAGAATACAGCTCCAAACTGTTCCGGGAACACATCCCATTTTTGACGACGGATCCCAGCTCCACTGGCTTGTCGCCACAACTTGCTGACCAGCTTCACTCGTCTCTTCTGACCATCTTCGGTTTCAGCACTTGTCGATGGTTCTGCAACTTGCCAAGAACGGATCGACAACAGACAACACACGACACACGCAAGTGCCCTCGGTCACCCGACAGAACACCAGACAAAGTATAGTACAACATATACCGATCTACGTGTCTATCGGAATTTTGTTCCCTCTACATCAAGAGGCACATGTGGGACACAAGACTCTTAAAATGACAACTCAATTTTTTTTCCCGTACAACAACGTAACGAATTAGAATACCACAAAGTTGGCCCCTTGAGATCACTCTGAACAAGAGCGCTCAGCTAAGGTCGTGATGAGGTCAAAATTTTGCCCCGAATCGCCAACGAGAAACCGAAAGGTTGAGAAGTTACTAGCTGGAACGCACTGCTCAATGCACCTGCATTAGCGTTTACCTTTCCTTTATTTTTATTTTTTTTTGATAGCGAACGTCAAAGTTGCGCTGTGGAGCAACATGCTCCACTTCAGTAACCGGCCACTTTTAGGCGACGATACCTATGCGGCACCAAGAGCGGCTCACACTTTCGACGTTGCACATGGGAACAACGATACGGCTTGCTACGGATTGACTCCTCACCGCTTAGCTCGATATCGTGTTCGATCACCCTCATGTTTCCGGGGCGGTCCGAAAACACGTCTTCAAACTCGGAACCAATCTTTCTCAGGTCCTCTTTCTCAGGTCCTCCTTCACTTAAGCTAGGCTCTAGGTTTATCTGCTCCCGGATTACTTTCGATCCCCCTTCGATCACCTCACTAGAACTCAAATTTTCTGCTTCCTCTTCCTCTGAAGCCTTCAACAGCTGATTTACGACCGCTTGATGTTGAACATTGGGTTTCATCAAGTTGTAAATTTTGTTCTGCCGCCTTCCTACTTGCACCTCATAAGTTGTATCGCAAGGCTTCGATAATACTTTGGCGGGCCCTTCCCAATCAACCTCAAGCTTGTTCCTTTTGGACGGCTGCAGCAGCATTACCTGATTATCAACTTCAAAAACACGCTTCTTCACCGATTCCTCGTAGTGCTCCTTCGACAGCACTTTTGCCGCGTTTTCCTGGCTTTCCACTAGCACTTCAATTTGGCTTTCCACTAGCGCTTCCATCGAGAGATCCTCACGCTGCTCTCGAATGAGCGTCTCTCGATCAACTCTCGGCAGCTCGCTCCAACTTTCCGCTACAGGCGAGAGCGTTGCAACCCTCTCGCTCTGACTCAATGGCGCCATGTCGTCTCCCCTTTCCACGGAAACTGCGCCGGTCGGTTCGACGACGGGCCGCTCGCGTGACTGCTCCCATGACTCATGCGGAAACTTTCCTTTCTGGGGTTCCGTCGACCCGCCGACAAGGTCACTTGAGAGTTCACCGCATGGAACCAGGTCCAGCCTCCGCGAAAGCTTTCGCGCTTGCGATCGCGTGAGAGCCATGCACGCTAAGTTGGGGAAGAATGATTTGCCCTGCTCTTCGAGAAGCTGCTCCGAGTTGTTGGAGAAAAGATAAGAAAAACGATCATTTAGCGCGGCAGACACAGCCGCTTTGGTGCAAAGCTTACCGAACGGGCCTTCAATGACAACCGTGGCGATTGGTAAGCGAACACTCTGCTCCTCGGCGACTTGCCTGATCCACGCGCATTCTCCTGTGAAATCATCCGGAGACACCAATGAAGGATGGACAACATCCATGGTTGCCGCTGAGTCTCTAAGCGCTCGGCACGTTTTCTTATTTACTTTAATTTCTTGGAGATACGGCTCCAACAACCGCATGTTTTTTTCTGATTCTCGGATTGTTGCGAAGGCAAATTTTTCCTGACAGTTTCTCGCGATGTGCCCTTCCTTTTTACAGTTGTAGCAGATTAGCGGCTTCCGTTTGTTTTCCGATTCAAATGCCTGTGTGGTGGAAACCTCACTCGATTTCTCCGCTTCTGTTTGCCCTTCCCCTACACTGTCCTTCGTAAGAGACGGTTCCTTCTTGAAATTACGGTGCGGAGCGGATTTCCGTTGATCAGGTTTCCTTGAAAAGCCCTCTTTCCTTTCATCCTTTTCAACGCGCACTGCCCTGCTATGCAACTTTCGGCGAGCATAATACTCCTCAGCTAACTCAGCTGCCTTATTTAACTGTACTTCTCCAAGTCTGTCCTGCAGCCAAAGTCTGACATTATCCTCGATGCAGCGGTAGAATTGCTCCAATGCAACGCATTCCACCACTTTATCGCGGTCGTCATAAACACCTTCACCCTTGAGCCATTCAATCAAATCGGCTTTAAGACGAAACGCGAAGTCAACGTGTGACTCATTCCCCTTTTTAGCATACCGGAACCTTTGCCTGAAAGCCTCGGGTGACAACTTGTAACGTCTCAAGAGCACTTCCTTAACCTCGTCATAGCTCTCAAACGCTTCCCTCGACAAGCAAGTTATCGCGTCGGACACTTCGCCGGGAAGAAGAGCTAGCAGGTTCCGCGCCCAAAGAGACCGCTCCAAAGCGTTTCGCTCACAGACGTGTTCAAACTTGACGAGATATTTCGCCATGTCCTCGCCTACTACGAACGGTGGCAATTGGTCCCTAATTCTAAAACCGCTGACCTGAACTGTTGGAGAAGCTACGCTAGGCGCCTGCGAACACTGTAGGATTGCCAATTCTAGTCGTTTCATCTCAAGGCGCTCCTGTCTCTCGGCTTCCTCGCGCTCGCGACGTTCACGCCTTTCAGCTTCCTCGCGTTCGCGAGCTTCTACTTCCCGCCTTTCAGCCTCCTCACGGCGTGCTTTAATATCCACCCAGGCCTCATCGACTTCCTCAGCCGACACTCCCTCATCCTTCATGATCTCAAGGATCGCTTGCTTTCGTTTCGCACGGCCTAAAGTAATGCCGAGTTCCTCACAAATTTCGATGAGTTCCTTCACCTTAAGGTTCTCCATCGTTCACACTAGCCTCTTGCTGTTTGCCCCTGTTAACAATTTACTTGCCGTACCCACTATAAGCCTACTAGCACGACGCGCAAGCAATATTTCACACTCCAGTGTTTACCCCCTCCGCATTAACTTCGGTTTCAAAGCACTTCGACTTTGCTTGAAACGATCAAAGCTCACTACAATGCTTCACACAGCCCTTCTCTAAACTACTACAACCTGAGCTAGAGTAGTCTGGTGAACTGAGGGGAAAACATCAGGCACTCACCGCATCGATGTCGCTGACGCCGGCCGATCCCGCAGCTGCCAACCACTGTTGAGAATGACGGGCCGATCCCGCCGAAGCCACCACTGTTGCGAAAGACGGCGACGCCAACACGGCCCCGAAGGCGCCACTGCTTTCAACTCCACCGGGAAGGTCACCAGCCGTTTGGTAGCGTATGTTTCTGAGCTCGCGACTGCTTCTGCGCAGAGCTGATAAGACGAGCGGACGAGACGACGGTGAGTTAAACAAGGTTTATGTACAGCATATATACAGAAGCGTTACAATTTCGGCACTGGGGCCGACAGAGACTCGAAGAGCCGAGCTCTCCTCTCTAACACATAGGTCAGCCTTTCGCCTAAAACCGCCGACTCACACACATGCCGGCTCTCCGACACGGGGCCTCCTCTCACTCACATAGGACCGCCGATCGCGACGCGCCGCAGGGCTTCTTTTATTTACACCGGGTCCAACCAAAAAGTCCAATCAGAAGCGCCGCTGGTCGCCAGGGCAGATTCCTCCAATGGGGGGTCGCCGCGCCATGCGTCAGACCACCAGACACGAGACCGCCGGCTCGCTGTCACGTGCGCAGATGACTCAATGCACGTGGGCCAGAGACGCGCCGCGCGTGTTTACGCCGTTCGCGCCAGGCAGACTGCGGGCAGGCCTTGACCCAGATTGCCTTTTTCAGAGGCACGGCCGTTTGACGAGGACTCGCTGGCATAACAATACCCACTTCAGGCGTATTTCTTCATCGTCGTCAGCCAATGAATGCAACACAAAAATCGCACAAAATTTGTTGCACGTGCTTAGTGGATACCATGCTTCTCCGAAGAATAACGAAGGATAGAATAGTGAATACCAACCTATATACCACACAGCAATTATGAATATTTATGTCGTAATGGGTACCCAGCAAGTGTGCTTCTACCATTTACCCAATGAGTGTTTTTTGGGACGTTAAACCCCACATATCAATAATATCAATCAATCAATGAGTGTTTAGAAAAGGCTCTGAAAGGCCGCTCTTCATGCTTTCAGTATGACTGCGCTGCGCATTCCTCACAGGCCTGGTGATTGTTTAGGGACGAAGCTCTTTATAGCAGCACCCGTTCGTCCCTCGTAACCGTTGTAGTGTGTAACAAGTATAGCATTTTGACCTCCAAGGTGGTGCCAGTGAGAGATTTATTCTGTGCGTTGTTGAACAATAAAAGATAGTGCTCAAGGTACATGCCAATGGCTGCTAAAGGGGAATGAGAGACAGGAGCATTCTGCTTTTAGTTAACGCGCACGCTGCAAATTTTTTATTGTTCAACAACGCACAGAAGACAAGAAAGGGTTGCTACGTTGAACTCGCTGGGTTTAACCTCCTTAGATTTAGAAAGGTTTAGCGAGCGTTGGGCCGCAGTGCCATGAATACAGTGAACTAGTATATACCATGATTTCGAGGTGGTTAAAGGTGAGAAGTAGACCGGAAGCGCAAGCCGTAAGAAAGTGTGCGTGTGCCACCTCTCTTTTAGCCCTTGGAATGTCCGCTGGATGGCGGTGCTGCTATATGGGGAATATATGATGAAAAGATGCGAGAGGGCGGCACTTGGAGCGTTGAATGGATGGACGAACGGACACACAGACAGATGCATGGATAAACGCACGAACAGACGCACGCACGGACGGGCGGATGGACGGTCACACAGACGGATGCATGGACGGACGGAAGGAAGAACGAATGGACGGACGAATGCTTCGCCCCACTCTCCATCACTCACTCCGTGGATATGCTGCCATTTTTTTTTCTTTCAGCCATCGAGGCAATTTATACACCATAACACGGGCATGCGTGCAACCACGACGTCGTTTATTTTTTTTTTGCGCCATATAAAAGTGAATGCGGACATTGAAAGATGAAACACATAGACGTCGCGCTTGTGCATGTTTTATCTCTCTGTGTCCGTGTTCACTTTGATTTGGCGCCGAAAACCATGTTATGTATTCCCCATGGCAACCAACCAAACTTTATTAAGCATGCATGCACGTGTATGACCGCAAAAAAAAAAAAAAACAGGAGAAGAAGAAGAAGAAAAAAAAAGAGAACACTGAGAGAAGTGAGTGAATCAATAGTAGTGCTTGCGTGCACCCAAAAATTGCCGGGTCTTTAAGCTTCACCTTTACGAGTTCTTTATTTTTTTATTTTCATTTTTTATACCCCTCAGGGCAGAGACATTAGGGGAAGTGGTAGCAACACTTTGACACAAAAAAAACAAGAAAATTGAAAAAAAAGGGAACAAGAAATACGTATACTGCGCACATTATTAGTCGTTGACTAATTTGTTGAACGTGATAGCAATATTCTGTTCCTAAGGCGTACTTCAACCACTAAGTGCATATTTTTTATTGTATGACGTTACTCGAGAAGCTTAAATTGTAAAACTACAATGTAATCGATTAAGTTGAAAGTGGCTCGTGTCAGTGAAACTATCACATATGGCTGCATTCGGTGTAATGGGTAGCATGCTTTAAACAATGACCAGTTATGCGCGTTAAATATTTTCGGCTGCTATATGCAACCACTACGTGGTCTTAAGGGAATACACGCAGTACAGAGTGTGCTTATTGTAGTGGGTAGTCAGCTTCGAACCGCAATGTTGTTTTGATAACCACATTCTCTGACTCTCAGGGGAAATGCACGCTTGTACCGTGCAATATTACTGCGATATTACATGTCGTAGTGTGAAGCCCGTGTTCAGGACGCCTGTGTTTGTAAAGCATAAACGTAATTTTCATTGCATTTGCAAGAAGCGGGAGTTATTCTAACTGTATTTCAAAGCGGACGCGTCACTGTGTGCTGAAACACCTGCTTGCCACGCAAACGTCACAACTTCAAACCTCACTCGGACCCAAAATTTTTAAATTTATTTGCATTTTTGCTCGGATGTTTCGGTAACGCAAAAGATGACAACGTTTCGCTCACAAACAACGACGCCCAAGCCGACGCCGACGTTGACGCCGACGCTGAAATTTTCGAGAAATGAGCTCTTTAACGCTATCGCGTTGAATATGTTTACGGTGCAACCGAACGAGATTGCGCTGCCCCTGAATCAAAGGAAACCGTGAAGTGGGTATTCACTGCACAAAGACCCTTTCTGCGGAAGAGCCAACGTTACCAATTCTTATCACGCATTTGTAATGTCAAGTGTTTCGTAGGTCTCGAAGTTGCACAGCAATGGAAAACCAGCGATGCCATTTAGCAGTCATATTACAAGAATGGGCGTAATAATTGGATGGAATCATCCTTATTTATTGTTTTATATGTTATATGTAAACTGAGTGCGCTGCTCGAATGGCGGGTTAACGAGGACGTAAACCAATGGGCTCAATGCGGGCTGCACCTAAAAGAATACGTAGATCCCCATGATACAGATAATTACATTATTAACTAAGCGTCCAATTGAATCGTTTTCTTGTCTGCAGTATCACTCGCTGGGCCACCGTTGTCTGCAAACGTTCAGGCACGATTCGCGGTCTATTCTAACTAAGGACCAAATAATATGAAACAGCATCCGACTAGCAAAAAAAATTGTGATTACGTGGAGTAGTGCACATCTCGCGGAGCGAATTGATTGACAGCCAAGGTACGTTATGTACCCGACGCACTGCCTATTTTGATGACGCGGGTTTGATTCCCGGCCTTGACGGCAACATTTTGATGGGTGGCTGAACGAAAGCACACCCGCATACTCAGATTTAGGTGTAAGTTCGGGTACCTATAAGGTGATAAAAAATCAATTCGCAGTTTCCCACTACGGCGTTCCTCGTAACCATAAGATGGCGGCTTTGCCACGTAAGCATCCTGACGTAGGTTTTATATCTTAGGCACTTTTAGCTGGGCGTACGCAACAATTCTACGTGCGCAGCACCATACGTTGCGTACGCTGCAAGCGAAGCACTCGACAACACTTTTAGTTTACCGTATCGCCCGTTCTAGAATGGTTTCTTCAACTTGTATCATATGGGAAAGGAACTAGCTTTCGAGTACTTCTTAGCGTCAACGTGCGGTAGCGGCCGTGATAACGGCCACAGGCATCCAAATCAAACCGAATCGTTGGATCCATGGTTTCACGTTCTGTGCCATCTTGTATTCTGGCTGCTCTTTCATTCGAGATCTCGCGAGAGTGTCACGTAGCTAGCACTACGTATCGCTAAGTTCGCGTGGGCCTATATTTATTTTGTTAGCTTGAAATATACACGTTACGTACCGCTACATGCGCACTTCTGTCCTGTAACCATGCTGCGTACGTAGGCTCGTAACGTTCGCCCATCTAAAAGTGCCTATTGTATACTGTACACGTGTTTCAACGTTGGGCATTTCTGTTCTTGTTCCTCACGTCTAACCCGTGACACCTTGCGTATACGTTTCTGAGATTGTGTTCGCGCGCAGCGTAAACATGGGCGCTTGTTTGTGTATGCGTGTGTGTGTGCTTTGGTGCCCGTCTTCTCGTGCAGCCAAACGAAAAACGCTAGTGATTTGTGAAAGTCTGCCCACATTACTTATCCTGACTCTTTTAGTCACACCGCATTATGTATAGCAAGACGTCCGATGGCATGATCAAGTCGCTCAAGCTGCTACGCCATTAGGAATTTTCCAGCTCCCGACAGCGAGCAAATGCGTAGATTCGCACGTCTGTCAACGTGACGCAATATGTACAGTTATCGTAATTTAACCTCCAGTAAATCCCGTTCGCATCTGGTCGCGTTTAATGTCGTCTGCTCGTTAGGTGCCGCTAACGGCGACTCCTATATCCTTCAGTATACGCAGCAAGCGCAACATTGCCTCGGATGATGTTCAGTAAAGTGATCTTGGTGTGCCGCTAAGCACTTTATCCTACAACTCGGAGGTAATTGACGCCCATTGTGGCACTCTAGCTGGCACGTCTCTTCCCTTCGATCCCCGCGGAATTCGACTCTCGCTGATTCGTAAATTCGAATTACCGGATCGGGATGCGACAGCTGATGTGACGGATGTGACGGTTGAGAAACGAGTGCGTGGATAACGCGACTGTAGTCAGACACAGTACAAAGGACCCACTGTAGTCAGACATAGTACAAACATAAAAGACCATATAGAGTGCAAATATATGGAACAGTATACTTCATATAAGACCAAAAGTAACCTTTTCAACTTTCGTTTTTTCCGCACACTATAACCGTTTGGAATAACCTGCAGTTATCGCATCTAATACGCATAGAGTCCATTGAATGCATACCTACCTAATGTCATTGCCATTGTCTTGTTGAGTAATCCTTCATTTTTCATTTTAGTGTTCCCATTTTGTGCATTTCAAGCGTCTTGTGAATTATAAGCAAATGTTCACGCACATGCTTATTTGTCTTTACTTGCGCCAATTGCTTGTGACGTCAATTATGCATATCGTTATTTATATTTATTCAGTGTATATATTATTCAGTTGTGACTCTTTTACTTTGACATTTTTTCTTTCTTAGTGCTATTCATGTATATATGTATTCATATATTGCACTCCTGCTTTGACCCAATTAGGGTCTGCAGTATTGTGTAAATAAATAAATAAATAAATAAATAAATAAATAAATAAATAAATAAATAAATAAATAAATAAATAAATCTCCTACCCCAAACACACTAACACACAAGCACTTTGGCACAAACACACACAAGAAAAAAGTTCGTGCATATGTGTGGATCTGAAGCTTCCTATAATATTTACTGGGGGTATCGTTCAGCAAGCGTGGGGATGATGGGTGCTACATAGATTTGCCTAGTTCTCGTGTTCGCGGCTTTCAACACTTTGCTTATTGTTGCGTTTTGACTTCTTTTTCGAATAAGAAGAATGGTCAGTGGTAAACGTCATCAAGCTGATTTGAGTTGGTGAGCCAAAGAGGATCAAGGTAGTCAAGTCGGATTGTTAAAATTTTGCTCAACTTCGTCTCGCGAAAAGGCGACTTCAGGGCCCACGAAGCTAAAACAATAAAGTTTACGCAAATCCGTGTATTACCCGTCGTTTCCACGCTGCATTGCAGCTTATAGACACTAGCAACCCATATTTGCCTCTATTGCAGTATTATGAAAATGTGTGTGTGTGTGTGTGTGTGTGTGTGTGCGTGTGTGCGTGCGTGTGTGTGTGTGCGCGCGTGTGTGTGTGTGTGCGCGTGTGTGTGTGTGTGTGCGTGTGTGTGTGCGCGCGCGCGCGCGCGTGTGTGTGTGTGTGTGTGTGTGTGTGTGTGTGTGTGTGTGGACAGGGATTGGAAAGCCCTTGGCTAGAACCCAGTGGTTTGAAACTCAGCACAGGATAATGAAGAGGGGGGGGGGCAACGACACACACAAAAAGAACAATCAAGGGGTGGCCAGGAAGTAACTTAGCGCCTGTCGAATGACCCTTGCACTGATCTGTACATAACAGCGAGAGGCCAGGAAAAAAGAAAGAGTGGCAGCCAAGTGTATAATTGCTTAAACACTCCACTTTTCTTGTTTTAGGTCCTGAAGGCAGGGACGGAGAGAGAGAGCCCCCCGTTTGCTTGAGGTAAGCGCTATTTTTTCCCGCGTGAGTGTGATTTTAAACGTGTGGAACGCAGGGACGATCTTGCGTTCCGCGCACATTTAAATGCATGTATGCAATGGCCAGAAGTTGAACATACGACCTCACACTCAGCAGCGTGGTTACATAACCGCCTTTCGAGACGAGAATACACGTGCTCGCGCGTGTTTGTATGTTGTGTGTGTGTGTGTGTGCACTGTAGTTGCGACAGTATTGTAAATAAAAGGGAGAGTGCGAACATAAAAGTTCATGTGCGTATTGCGCGGGAATGCTTTTTTTTCATTGAAAAATTACTCTAAGTTGTTGAGCATTTTTTAAACACAAATATTTCTGCTATCATCTTATGATCAATTGTCGCAAGATACGCACGAAGCTTTACAACAATCGCAAATATCGCAAATTGTACACAAATAACCCTGACAAAACAAGTAGCTAAATAGACTACACCATTACTCTTGTATATTAGTGAACGTATGCATACGGCTTCTCTCTTAGAACGTATATAATAAAGCAGTACGACGACACGCAACTAAAAAAATATTACCACCCAAGCACTTTGTAGAAATGGTTTATACAAGCGAAAGCTGCTATGCTTGGCCCCGGTGTTTGGCAGTGCGTTCAACCCGACGATAATTATACGATAATTGATGGTTCGTGCTTCTTAATGAGGTTAGATACACGAGTTTGGCTCGGGTTTACCCCTTTGTTTATTTCACACGCCGCACATTGTGCCTCGCACGATCACATTCATGGAGGAGTGTAATGAGCGGTTAAAAACGTTTCGCAGCGCGTTAATCACAGTAGTTGTTTTCGAACCACAGGTGGCCACAGACGTCGCAGCCGAAGTCATAGTGCCATCGGAGAAACAACCGCTAAAAGAAGGCGAACTATCTCTCGCAATCATCCCGTTGACGCTGTTGTGTCCGCAACGCCACTTGTTCGGCGTGGAGTTGTTGCAAGCGTTTGACATCGCGAGCTAACTCGGCGGCGTGGTTTGATGGATCCGCCCACCACCGGCGCTTACATTCCCGTTCGTGACTTAGCGCAGCTCGGAAGGCTGCCGATCATCGGTACTCAGTTGCTGCTGGCACTCGACCTTCCGGGCCCGTTTTTTTTTTTTTTGCGTCCGGACTGCAGCATTGACCCGGCGAATGAAAGTTCTCTCACGTTTCCAGTGTCGGCGCTCTTCTAGAGTTGTTCGTGGCTTCCCCACGTGAAAGCTCTCAGTAGAAACTGATGCGCACGTGCTCGGCGCCATGGCTGCGACGATATGGACGACGTCAATCTCAACGCAGCCAATGAAGCCCGTGCTTGGGTGCGACGCTGAGACCGACGTAACTGATCGTGCAGCCAATGGAGACCACTCCTGACACCGATGCCGAACGTTTTTTTTTTCGTTTCTCCTAAGCCATATACAGCTTTCGCTGTAGTAGGGAATCAACGCCAGAGTCGAATGTCACTGACGACTGCGCTTGTCGATAACTTTGCGATTGGAGTGTTTCTTGTCTTCCTGGGCCACAAGTTCTCACCGTAACTACATCCTTCAAGGAACACTGATGTGAGTCGATAAATTAGTTTGCAGTTGATTAAACTACGAAAACTCTCAGTATCGTCATTTTGAAGTCGTCGCAGTAGCGTAGCCAAGGGGTGGCACACCGGGTCCGTGCACCCATCCCCCAAGTTTTTTCGCTATGCATATAGAGCGAAACACGACAATTTTAAGGGGTTGCCCCCCTTCCCTTCCAATCAAAGATGTACTTCTCTACACCCCGAAAAAAAAAGGTATAGCGACGCTACTGCCTCTTTGGGTATAATAATATGTAGGAAAGAAAAATGTCAAAAGTATCACTTTCAAGTTTTTTTTTTCTGAAATATCCGATGTCGACGTCATGGATATTGAAAAGTCTTCTTTATCATTTCGGGTACACTAAGAAATATGGTAAAACTTGGTATGTCTCTGGCTGACTAGGGGGACACACATTTTCCGATTAGGAAATAACGTATGCCGTGGAGACGCAGTCAATCCATATGACGTGACGGCGAGTGACGCAGGAATTTCAAGGTGCGGTGTCGGCACCGGCATTTTACTTTTTCTTTCAGCATCAAGCGTCTTCTCGCAGCAGGCTTCGTGTGTTTGGTTATAGTTAAATAGTTATCTACTAACACTTAGTGACCTTCTAGCTAACACTTTTGTCAACGTTTGCTTCTGTGAATACCATCAAAACGGGACAATAGCGAGAATGTACCAGGAAACCGAGGCACTTCATTGGCCAAAACAGAACGAAAAAAAGCTTTCGTTTTGGTGGCTAACTCCATACGCATGTTTCAGGAGCACGAATTACTACAGCCACTCTTCCTGCTAGCGGAAATAGGAGCCGGAAAACAAGCGTAATGCCTTTTATAGGTTCTTTCGTTCGATCGACCCAGGAACGGTGGCGATGTGCACGGCCTTAAGTGCGTTATCAATGGGACTGAAAGAACCGTGTTATAACGTAATCTTTTCGTTACTTGTCCAGTTACTAAGGCTATCACGGTCCTTCGTGGAGCTTCATGTTGGCTACGAAATTAGGTTTACCTCTTTGTCTGGTTCTTCCCACAGCAACGAAAGGAAACCAATTGAACCTGAAACTCAAGGTACAACTCTCCAGGTGAAAAACAACCACACTGGTTATTTTCGCGAAACTATGGTATAAGATGATGAAAGAAGCCTCGTAAAAAAAGAAAGAGTCGAAATTGTGTTAGGTGCCGCGTTCGAACGTAAGAACGAAAACAATGTATGACGTGGACAGCGAGTGGAGACTGATTGGATTTTGTGTCTCCCCGGTGCGGGGACATCCAGCGGAGACTGGGAAGCCTATAACAATCGTCGTGCCAGTCGGCACGTCACTGCGGCTTGTATTACAGCAGAGGCGACGTAAACTTGCTCAGAGAAAGACAGTAGGCAGCGTTTTACTCGCGGAGATCGGACATGGTGTCAATCGTATACAATGAAATTACCCCGTGCAGCTGTATGTTTTTGTGTACGTATGATGACCGTGGCCAGGGGCTTTTTTTCGGTGAGGGGGGACTTGCTGAAGGCCTCAAGTATACGATGAAAACACCTCTAATTGAGAAAGTACTGATTTTGGAAGGGAATTGGGAGCAAACACCGATCCCCAACCCTCCCGCTCCCACTGTTACGGGCCTGCAGGTGCGAGTGTGTTTGCGTCTCTGAATCTTCTTTCCATCGCAAACCAGATAGCCCCTAGTCAGAAAAACGTGTTACGCTAAGATCATAAGAGAATAGACACAGTGTAACGAGCTTAGCGCAATGGCATAATTAGCGGACTTGCAGGATTGAAATACGCATGGGCAGCACGCTAAACGACCCGTAGTCTGTACCGTACACACGCAAGTTTTCAGATTTACCGTTACCGTATTTGCGAGGTTTACGTAGTGTACGTGAAACATGGCGGCAGTTTCGGACACCTGATTCGAACTGTACTTGGCGTTGCTGTTGAAAGATTTACTTCGTTCGCAGCACATTATCGGATTAAATTACTTCGCCCACAAGTTAGACGTAAATCACGGTCGCCAACGCTGTCTTCAGGTAGCTTCGACGACCGTTCTTCGCGTTTAACTTAGCGGAGTTTTTGAGATTGCTTTTTTTTTGAAAGTTCCTAAGCCTACCAAAAGGATCGCTTTGAAGAAATCTGCAAAGCATAAATATGCACTTTTGGAGCGTGATTCATACCTGTATACTTTTTATAATTACCAAATAAAGTAGTGCTGTATCGCTAAAGATATGACTAAAAATATTACAGAAAAGTGGTGCTGTAAGTACAAATATTACTGAAGAATAGTGCTGTAAAAAGCATTACTGCATGAAGAGACCGAGGTGAGCATTCTCAGTTGAATATTTCTAGACTTTTTTTTTTATCCCATTCACAGTTCGACAGCTGACCCCACCATCACAACTTGGAAACGTAAAAGCCATATCGTCATACTAAAATTAGCTGTTCACAACGAATGTTTGCGGCATGGAAATGTTATTCTCTTAACCCTTGCTACGATGCTAACGACAACCTGAAATTGTCTTATATTCCAGCGAATCACGATGCGTAACATATTGTTTAAATCCTTTCTTTAACACTGAATTTTGAATACACCGCTGGGTACCAGGACAGAATAGTGACCATTGCTTAGCGTAAAAAATAAATTATCAGCGCAATCACGCGGCGATGAAAAGAAAACTTGAGAGTGGCCCTCGTGCATTCACACACAGAAAAACAGCTTTCGAAATTATATTGTGGCAACTTGTTCCACCAGTTACGCCGATCATTCTGTTATCATTTGGGGCTTCTGCTCTGGTTCACTGGGCGAGGAATATATTCAGTGCTGCCGAAAATTTCATATGGAACTGAGACAGTTTTATTAGTTGAATCAACCGCTAATAATTCCACATTATGTCATCTTAGTAAAAAGATATTTAGCCATTGGAGGTTAAAATAGTGTAAGCTAAAATCAGAATTCACCATAATTAACCCTTCTTTACAATTGCATTGGTAATCTTTATTACCAATGCAATAATTACCCCTTCTTTACAATTGCATTGGTAATCTTTATTAGAACTTCACATAATAAAAATAAATATTCAGACTATATGATCAACCAGACATTTGCTCGATCCCTCTGAGTGGGTAGGTGCCAATCTTACAAGGAGCACCAACATCAGAATCATCATGCTGCTTTCTTCGTTCCGTGTCAGCGCTGCTAATTACTTCTTCAGGACACGTGCTAAATAGCCCCGCTTTTCACCTCTCGTTCAGTTTGTATACCGTTTGTTCGGGCTCATGCGCAATCTCTTCTTTTTTTCCCGTAATGTTATTCGACCAAGATATCCGAATCGTGAGGATCGTGGCTTCGGGACACGGACGTGTTGTCATAAGCCTTACATTTTCGATTACGTCGTTTCCTACTGCAGCCCGCGAAACAGCCTGGCGGGTTTTTACGCACCCGTTCATTGAACTTACTGCTAACCTTA
Organism: Rhipicephalus annulatus; assembly: GCA_013436015.1. NCBI lineage: Eukaryota > Metazoa > Arthropoda > Arachnida > Ixodida > Ixodidae > Rhipicephalus > Rhipicephalus annulatus. The sequence goes on from WOVY01015376.1 coordinate 30,862, forward strand.
TGACATTCGTGCCAATGGAACTGCATCCGAATGTCGTCATAATAAGGCAGTACGAAGACCACGCGTAAGTTCGTTATATCCGATATACGCTGTAAGAGTAAGTGCAAAATCTTTTCTATCTAACGGGCAGTCTGGCGCGGGCAAGAATCCTAGATACAAGAACGCATTACTGAAGGCCTCAAGGCTACTATAAAGGTGATAATATTTAGCTATCTCATAGTTGAACCTGAACTTGCAGCTGAGTTGGTTTGACAAAACTGTCCTGCGTTCTTATTCATTTTTTTTGCAAAAAGAATGTAATGTGGTTGTTGTCTAAACAGTGGCTGGATGTCCAAATTGTGGATGTCCAAATTGTAGTTATAACCGTGAAAAAAAAACACACGCTCAAATGCACAAAAAGCACCATCGCAACCTTTTAAATGAGTCCTGAATAAATCTTGCGGGTGAAAATGCAAGGCAATTATTGAATACTATGTTGTAAACAGCCATGTAAGTGTAACAAAGCGAAAACAACGATGAAAGAAATACACCGGGAACTGCTTCAAGGTGTAGTTTCTGCATTCGCGCGAATGTGTCGTTCAGGTATAAACCAACCGAAAGTGTTTGCCAGTAATTGAGCAAGCTGCGTTGATCAGACCACCAAACTTCTAGGCTTGATAGATTCTCACCGGCCTTAAGGGCGGGCTCTCCCTTATGCATGGCCGCCCTCACTTTGAGCGGGTGGAGTGTGCGGAACGCGGAAGGGATCCAGCCCACTCTGTGGACTCGGGAATGGCGGGGATGCACTGCAGACTATACGAGATCGGTTGGGGCTAGGGAAGCAAGATTCAGAGACGGCTTCTCCAGGCGGGCTCTGTCCAAATCCCTCTAGCCGTGCCCTTTAATGGCCGCCGTGAATCTCCGACGAGGTCTGCAACGGTTTGCTGGCTACGATGCCCTGTCGCTGCACAGCCGGAATGTTTCCTTCCGGTGCTTAAAGCGTTCGGGTGCAGGTTGTTGGTGCACCGTGTGGAACGCGCGTAGAATTCGTACGAACTCTGCACTATCCGAAGCTTCGCAAGTTAGATGATCCTTTCAGCATCCAAGATGCATAAGTACCAGGTATTCCTCTCAGTCACGGCGTCTCGCGGTGTTGCAGCAGGCATGTTGATTTACAAGATATCATAAGACTGTATGCGTGCGAATACGGAAACGACAGAGAAGTCAGGACAACACAAACGCCGACCAGCACCCAAAACAGAGCACGGAGGCAGAAAAAAATGGAAGCAGGAACTTATCTGGGCCCAGACAGAAGTGATTAGATTTCTAAGTAAAAATCAAACGTCTGAACATTTATATCTGGAGTACATCTTCATGCGTGGTGGATTGATAAGTATTGTCTCTTGCCTGCGTATGCGTATAAGAACGCTTGTGTGCGTTTATTTTCCGCTGCTGTGTGCCATTTAGGTTATTAGTCAGCGTTTGTGGGGTCTTGTCTCCTTTGACGTGTCTGTGCCCAGTCTGTTAACATGAATATAGTCGGCCAAAAATTTAGCTATTGTGCACAGCGGCCACTTTTTTGTTTGTATGTCAGCACCATATTACGGAACAAAGTTACGAAAAATTGCTTCATGAACACGTGTTTTACGGCCATACACTTGCCGTTAATTCAAGTGACACTTAATTCAGTCGTATGGTAAAGGTACACATAAAAAAATCTGCCACTCATGCACGATAGCTAAAGATTTGGCCGACTGTACATGCCGACTAGCTAATCTCTTTTCATTCTATGTTGGCATACACTGCCAGCATACATAGCCGGCAATATACCCGAATGAGTGTATCATTGTTTGCAAGGGTGTGCGACCATACATTGAACGACCATGCCACTCAAACGAACATGAAGCAGCTCTACACCTCTGCTTCATGGTCGCCGTGGGCTGTTGCCCCCGCCGTGGTGGTCTAGCGGCTAAAGTACACGGCTGCTAACCAGCAGGTCGCGGGATCGAATCCCGGCATTGGCGGCTGCATTTCCAATGGAGGCGGAAGTGTTGTTTACCCGTGTGCTCAGATTTGGGAGCACGTTAAAGTACCCCAGGTGGTCGAAATTTCCGGAGCCCTCCACTATGGCGTCCCTAATAATCATATAGTGGTTTTGGGACGTTGAATCCCATATATAAATCAATCAGCCGTGGGCCCTTCTAACATCAGGAGGCATTTGAAACACGCGTGCGTAAATGCTCTGTTCGACTGCGGTATCAATCCTTTGCGAAACTTTGAGCATACTAAGATGAAGTGTTTGATGTCACCGGTCTCGACGCATAAGGCACAGAGTGGTGAAGAGCCCTTTATATGAATATTAAGACACGACTTACTCTTCAGTACTTCCAGTCATGGTAAATTGATATGATTTTACGCGAAAGTACGCGAGACAATGAGCTACCCGGAGCAAACAATATAATGCGCTTTGCTACAGAGAATATGTTGAAAAATATTTGTATTTTTAGGAGGTGCACTGTGAGGTTTGTCGAGATCGAAGTGTTGTTGCATAACGTCGCGAATAATTACTGCACTTTCGACCACTAGAATTTGCAACTTTATTATAACTAGCACATCAACATATGACAAATAATTTCGTTAATTTCACAATGTAATGCATTCTGTATAAGAAATTAGTATCAGCAACGAGGAATTTTTATTATTGAGAGGACTTGTTTCATGTGGTTTATATATTGACGCCAGGGGTATGAATTATTTTCTGCTATGTATTAAATTTGTTTTATGTTAGATTCATAAATATGGAAGCTGCAAGACAACATGAATAAACTGGATGATAAAGACAGTGCTGCAAACTTCAGAACACAGAAAAAACGGACGAAATAGGCGAAGCGCTTCATCTGCGTTGCCCCTGTTTCCCGAGTGCTCAAATCCAATATGTTCCAACTAGCTCCTACCCAAGCTGCACCTAAATAAAACTTAAGACTGGAAGTGGTGCATTGTATATGCACAAAGCGAATATTTGCAAACCAAGAAGTGTCTCAAATAGAAAAAAGTCTCTCTCTTTCTCTCTCTTATATATCAAACTCGTATCAAAATTGACAACTGTTACCGAACTTGAACCAGATACTGTATAGGGTCAGTAAGCGAGTACTTTGAGATTTATTCAAATAATTACACACAAAAAAGAAGGCGCGCAGCATTGAAAATTCGGTATAATCACCATTCTAACGTTAGCGCACTGACAGCTGCAGTGGGTACACTAATTAAAAACACCAGCTTACAACAAGTTCGTCATTAGAGACGCGGAGAAAGGATAGGACTCACAAGTGAATATCTTCCATTTGCAAGACGGTCCGCGTTGGTGGGCAATTTACGCAGAGCACGCATAGCTCCGGAGAGCCGGGAATTAATCGCTATAGGGCGCTCCGATTAAACCGCAGAACAAGTCAACCAACTAATGTAACCAGCTTAATTGCGCGATCTACACGGGAAATTACTATAGCATGACTGTCTGAAGGTCTGGTATACGAGCGAAACTCAATGTCAAGCAGCGAGTGACTATAAAGGGTCGCTCAATCTTGGCGGTAAATTTAGGTTGACTGGCGCTGTACGTTTTAAACTTCTATGCTTAATGAATAATTCATATATCTCTAATTGTTTGATAACGCTGGATTTGCGCTCGCACTGACTCGCAGGTCGCTCTGTTCTGTCTTGCTGTGGAGACGTTGAGGCCCATACCCCCTCGGATACTCCATATCGATAACTTATGCAGTGGAAAAAAAAACCCAGTGATTTCACACTGAAACAACAACAACAACAACAACAACAACAACAACAACAACAACAACAACAACAACAACAACAACAACAACAACAACAACAACAACAACAACAACAACAACAACAACAACAACAACAACAATAACAACAATAACAATAGCAACAATAACAACAATAACAATAACAATAACAATGACAACAACAACAACAATAATAATAACAGCAACAACAACAACAACAACAACAACAATAATAATAATAATAATAATAATAATAATAATAATAATAATAATAATAATAATAATAATAATAATAATAATAATAATAATAATAATAATAATAATAACATCTGCGGCCAAAACGAAGACATGATTGCGAGAGACTCCGTTGTGGAGGGCAACGTGTAAGGATCCGTAAATTTCAACCATTTGGTGTTCTTTAACGTGTGCTTATATTGCACAATAGCACAGGTAGAGAACTTGAAATAACATGATAATGCAGTTCACTCGCAGCAGTTCACACTGCAATAAAACGTCCACACGCACACATTTCTATTTCTACGCACAGTATAAGTGCTAACACATCATTCCACATACCACAGAATATAGCTGTGGTATGTGGAATGATGAAGCGATCATGCACAGGCCGTGTCCAGCAAGAACGAACGTGGGGGTAATTGAATTGAGATATCTGTGCCTTGTAGACTCGGCATTCTGCTGTCAGATGCAACAAAAGTGCTTTGCTGTGAAAATAGACGGCATAACGAGGAGTCAATTACACCCTAATGATAGAATTCAACTACGGTATTGGAAATAATTGTGTGCTTGCATTGACGTAACCAGCAATTCAAAAAAATACTTCAATAAACCGGTGCAATTAGACCAGCGATAAACAACATGGCCACAAGTATCAACATAACATGACACATCATCTTATGACAACTTACCTCTGGGAGGGTCATAAGAATATGAACATTTTTGCGTGCGAGTGTTTGCTTCTATGTGTCAAAGCCAGTCGCAGTCACTGTTTTCTTGCAGTCAAACGGACGACATAGCGTTGGCTAGCTTGCAATCTATAAATTTGTCTGAGCCTCGCGCTGTTTTTTACTTTGCGTAAGTTTTCTCTCTATTTAGTAATACCGCTTCAATTCTTGTGAATTCTAGCGATCACAGCAACGTGCCTGCTCACTCGAAATCTTCTTAGCTTTGATATGAAATACGTAATTAGCAACATGAAGAGGGCAGGGGTAGCCTGGCTCCTGCGAACCTTCGCAAGAAGTGCCCTTATTGCAAAAACTACTAAACGCAAAATATATCCATGATATAAATGCAGGATGACGTGACGCGCTGTACCTTGCATGGTGCTGGCGATGCAAGTTTTTACTCCGTAAGGCAAAACTCACAGAAATAAAATAGATAAAGGGAAACCTGCGTTTAGCCAGTTTGAACACGGGGCAAAGACTGCTTTAATGAGGACTGCGAAATGAATCCGCATGATCGCCCGAAATACGTATCGGTTTTACATATACCGCTGCCTATGCGCTTTGCAAATCTGGCTCTACTGCATGAGCTCACGTGTTTTTTTGTTTTTTTTTTCATGTCTGCAGAACGTTAAGGTAATTAGGGGGTCTCCGATGTCAGACTGAAATGATGGTTGTAAAAGAAGCACCGTTACGATGAGATACGATACGTTAGAACTTGCATTTCGGAGGTTAGGACCATTCATCATTTAGATTTTTGTCTAAATCACACCGTCGCGATCAAGGTAATGTTGCTTGCAGTAATCGGATTACTGGCGCGCCGTACACGTTAATTCTTAGGCTCACCCTTCATTAAAGACAAGCTACTGTGATCGATTGATATGTGGAGTTTAACGTCCCAAAACCACCGTATATATGCACGTTAAAGAACCCCAGGTGGTCAAAATTTCCGGAGCCCTCCACTACGGCGTCTCTCATAATCAGAAGTGGTTTTGGGACGTTAAACCCCACAAATCAATCAATCAAACCACCGTATGGTTATGAGAGACGCCGTAGTGGAGGGCTCCGGAAATTTCGACCACCCGGTGTTCTTTAACGTGTGTTTAGAAAAAGTGGTTATCAATTTAGAGTACTAGGTACTCTACTATGGGAGAACTTAAAGCCGTCCCGTTGCGCGATGTGCACCCAAATCTGAGAGCTACTGTGAAGAAAACAGCACCGTGGCATCTTTATTATCGAATGCACAAAAATTCTCTCAACATGAACGGCCTGGTTTTCTGATAACTTCTAGTCACTTATATCTAGTTTGATATAACCTTTAGTGAAGTTCCAATGCTGATGGTGTGGGTCGCTTAACACACCGCATTGCAATTTTGTTAAAAGTCGTGAGATAAATGGAATGTTAAAACAATTCTGTGATATATATTACGTCTGGCGTTTATTTTTACGACTGCGGTCGTATTACACCACTCGCGTTTACGGCACTGTAGTATCTTCTGATTCAGCACCAAGAAAGACGACACCTGCCCATGTGATGACCGACACATACCTTCCCAGATGACACGAAATGCATCTGGTTGCGTCAAGGTTATTTCTATACACTTTAGCTAGGTGACGTAGGTTCTAGGTTGCTTCTAGGCCTTGTTGAGTTCCAAATTTAAAAGGAATTTAAGGGACATTTATAGGCTGTTGCTAAGCTTTAGCTAGCTGATGCTACATTGCTTATACGTTGATTCTCAGTGCAGATAGGTACGAGTTAAACCACACACTGCCACAGACACGGCATGGTTGCCCACAATCCAGAGACACAAACTCGGGCTAAAACCTCTCGAAAGCGCCCTCTCGAAATTGCGTCTCTGCTGTTGTCCAACAACGTATTTCTTTCTCCAGCCAGCAGCGTGTCCTTTTTCGACTCGATGATAAATAACAAACAGGAATTGCGCCATTTCGTGACGACCAGACGGAGCGTGCCCTGCAAGCCGAAGTTGTAATACCGCGTGTCCGAAAGGCACGAGAACGTAAACCTCTTTATTGAAAATCAATCTTGTGTTGACCACTCGCGCCACAGAAAGGAAGACTGCGAATCGAAAGGGGAAACGCGGAGTTACAACTACTACACAGTACGGGCTTCGACTTTATTGAAAGAAGTTGAAGAACAGCAGTGAGAAAAAAGGGTCGAGAGGTGTAAGTTCTCATAGCGATACGAGTCTTGACTGTCTGAGTACAATTCGATTGTTCGAGAGCTAGAAGGGAGAACGTTAAATTCTGCATGCTTAGTTTATTCACCTCGAGAAACTTTTAGGTTGGGTTAAGAAAATGTGCAGGATTTTGATAAAACTCTTGCTCGCAGTGTAGCAGCTAGACATGCTTAGCGATGAACATTCATTTCTCGCTAGGCACATCGAATAAACAATGATCTAAAGAAATGTCGCATGAATTATGGCAGCCTCTAAAATTGCACTAACCTGATGGAGAGATGAGTTCGTGCAGTTGTAGTCCACTATAGCTACGAGTTAGATTATTCCGGAACATTAGGCCTAATTGCGACTTCACTGAGCATGTTACGCCTCTTATCCGGAGGAGCAGTGCTGCTCAGCTGCAGAAGAAAGCCATTGAGAAGAATTTTGTTCGACGGAGGGCAAACAAAAAATTCGACAGATCCCACGTACCTTGGGAATCGTTGTTATGCGAAGATGCGGATGGAAGGTGAATGTGTGCAATTTTTATTATTGAGTGAGACGTTGTGAAGTGGGGCTAAATATATGTACAAATACACACACACACATACGTTAAACAGCCGCGTATGTTTTATTTAACGAACATTGGGGTGTATTTGGAAAGTATATTCGAGGCCTGGTGTGGCTCTGTTGTAGACTACTTTACCACACAGAATGCTAGGGGTCGATTCCTGCTTGGGAAGCTGACATTTATTTTTTGCATTCGTCTGGTTAAAGTTAATGGGTAGATATAGGATGTCTATCCCCTGTGGTACTTACACACTTAGCAGTGGCACATACCCGCCCGCGGGTATGTGCCACTCTTTTAGAGAACGTTTCATGACGTACGCGACGATATTGTGACATTACTCATGTCATGACAGGCGCGCCATATTCGTGAAACCACATTACCCTCTCGTACTAATTTTGGTGCACCTAGAGTTAAGGGTGTGATCATCACAGCACCTAAGTAGATAGATAAGGCGGCTAAGTAGATAGATAAATAAATAGATAGATTGATATATAGATAGATAAAATGATAGATATATAGATTAGATATATAGATTAGATGGATAGGTGATAGATAGATAGATAGATAGATAGATAGATAGATAGACAGACTGATAGATAGATAGACAGACAGACTGATAGATAGATGGATAGATAGATAGATAGATAGATAGATAGATAAATGATAGATATAGAGTAGATAGGTAGATAGATATAGATAGATATACAGACAGACAGACAGACAGACAGACAGACAGACAGACAGACAGACAGATAGACAGATAGATAGATAGATAGATAGATAGATAGATAGATAGATAGATAGATAGATAGATAGATAGATACGCTTCAGGTCGCCGCAGTTCGCTAAGAAATGTTTCACATTTATAAGAAAGAAAAGTTAGATCACTGCATCTCCCCCCCTCCTTTTTTTTAAAGAACTCTTTTCATGCCAATGAGTTTGAGTGAATACATTATTCAGTGAGGATGGCACGACATGCGAATACAAAAATAGCAGACACCACAACAGTACGAGGGTTTGTTCTGCGTCCTTTGTCCGTCTGGGACCGTGTGATTACGTAATAAAGGAAACAATAAAAACTCTCCCGATATAGAGGTAAACAAAACCAACCGTCGCCACTGCGAAAACAAACAGTCTCAACTCTCGACTCTGCCACGGTCCGGCAATCGCATTCATGCGCGCGGTCGTTTCCTCGTCGAGAGATTGTTTCGAAAAGGCTTGTTTGTGGTCTTATGGGATGCTGTGTTGACCCAACCTGCGATCTCAAACACTTGGAGTGCCACCCTCATCTGAGGAGAATGCGCGATGCGCATTCAATATTCAAAGCAGGCGGCACTCTCGTTTTTGAGGGTTCTCCACGTGAGAACTTACACGGTTTCTCGCCAGATCAACAATAAGAGAAAAGGAAAGGAGGAGGAGGGTGTGGAGGATCAAGAGTTTTTAAAAAAGGGGCGTCCGTGTTTGAAGTGAAATCACGAATACTAGTTTTTTTTTTCGGAATGAAATGCAGGTTGCAAAGATCAAACACCTTTGCGACATTGCGTTGTGAACTGAACTCGCACTCAAACCATCGCGCCATTTTTTGTTGACGTTCTATACGTGGCAGCTTGGAAGTGGTAGCTAAAAACGTGATGGCTGGGAATTTAATGTGCATGTAAATTGTACGCTTTTCTAACCTTTGGCATATCAAGTATGAGCCATGACCCGCGATAGTTTAAGATGTCATCGCGGGTGATGATGACGAAGGCGGTGCTTAAGTTTTTAAAGCAAAAAGACGTGCATCGTCGATTATAGAGTTAATATGTTATGATGACTGTGAAGTGCAACGTTGTGTGCTTGCTATCTCCACTTTGCCCTTTGTTCATCTTTCAGACTCCTTCATATCTGTCCCCAGTGTAGGGTAGAATACCGGCCCCTCTAGACTGGTTAACATCTCTGCCTTTCCTTTCCCTTTTTATGCTTCGTCCGACAGTTCGTCTCAGCAGACGCCATTGTGCGTAAGCCGGTCCGCTAGAATGCTTTCAACCCCATCGGCGCCCAGTCAGAAGCACCACGCACGACGCTGTCTTGTAGGTGTTCCAGGCAGCTCGCTGTGGTCTGGTCACGACGAAGGCTTCGCGAAACAACTGTTTTGTTGAACCGGTTCGACCAGCGTCAGATGACGTCCCTGGGGCAGTTCTCATGGAGTCAACCTCTCGACTCGGCTATTGTCGCCCATGCGAGGTCGTCACAAAAGCACCGACAGTTCAGAAGCGTGGGAAGGCGTCGCTGCGGCCGTTTTCAGGAAACGAGCACCTGGACTGCCATGTTCGAGAAAGTTCCGGAACACTGTTGCAGAACGCGGCCTTGGACCGCTGCTGACGTTCGTGTCAGTGGCCATCTCCCCGGAGGAGCTCAACTTTCCCCCTCCACCGGGCTCCACCTCCTCGCCCAGGGTTGTCATGAAGGCGTAGGCTGGGTGCGTCATTGTGAGGAGCGCTCATGCTATGCGTTGGACATTTTCGCCCGCGTTTCTCATCAGCCGAGTGATCCAATATCTGCACTCCCTGTGGTTTGACCACTGAAACTTCACGTCACCCGATTCGCGGCAACACTGGTTACCGCCTTCTTCGGACTGACGTGTACAGGAAACGACGGGCTATAAAAGCGGAAGTTAGTTTGTAAATAGTCGCCAAATCTCTGCTGAAACTCTGCTGAATCTGTGTACAGTTTCATCTTTCTCATCATGTGAATAAACATACGTTCTGTCTCAAAGAACGCGTGTCCTCAATGGCGAAGATCGGCTATGCGAACGATGGCGTGGAGCCAGCTACCGTAAAGAAACCCGCCGTACCTGTAATCGACCTCTTACCCTTTACACCCTCCGGTTCCTTCCTTCCTTCTAAGGAGTGACAATAGTTAAATATTCTCGACCACTTATTCCGATGAACAAACACTAAAGCAAGCTATGCGAGGTTTCATCAGTGGAATCTTGAATACCACACATTTAATCAACATTTTTGCAGCACTGTCTACTACTTTCAAGTCACGGCTATATATGCCCGGGCTTCGGGCCATCTTTTTCAGTGTATCGTACGCCTAGTGCGCGAAAACGAAACTGCACTGAAGATGTCTGCAGGGGAAGCACAGAGCAACGCTGTGGTGACGTGGTTATCATCTCTTCCCTAGTTACTTCATTGCTGTGTTTCTTCATTGCTGCATCTACTGGGCCAAGAACGAGTTTGAGTCTCTATTGCTGTTCAGTCGAGCGTAGAACGCCGCATGCGGCAAGCGCTTTCACTAGTCACATTGCCATACTGTGAATCACGGGTCTCAAAACACCCGGCTCGCGAACATTTTGCTTCCGGCCCGCACATGTTAGTTCTATTTTTAGATGCGGAAGCATCTTATACTCGCGCCTTGTAGTGCGCCGTCCGCGCCGTCCGCACCGCCTTAGTTGAGCTAATTCATTACGTCTGATACAATAATCACTCGTTCTCTGCTACTGCAATATTCACGCGTTCATCAAGTATAAGGTTATTTGTTGCACTTCAAAAGCATACATGTGTCCGAGTTAAAACGGTCAAAGTTTCACATTAAATGCACCAGGAAGGTAAAGTATTGGTACGGAAACCAGTAACACAAACATGAGCTTGTACGGTAAAGTTAGCTATTTAAAACCTACGCGAGCGTCGGTGCACACTGAACCATGTCTGTGTATTCAGGCATGTGTCTAACTCTGTTACCGCCACTAAACTGTTTTAGCGGGACGGCTCAGTGCTCTCCCATAGTTGAGTACGAAGTACTCAAAATCGCTCAACATATTAGATGCGGAAGCATCTTATACTCGCGCCTTGTAGTGCGCCGTCCGCGCCGTCCGCACCGCTTCTCGAACATTCGACAGCTGACGCGCGCGCATGCGCCGTCGCGCCGTCGCCCACCATCTGTGCCGCGCGCACTTCTCCTTCGAGAACATTCGACAGCTGACAGCGCATGCGCCGTCGCGCCGTCGCCATCTGTGCCGTGCGCGCGCTTCTCCTTCGAGAACATTCGACAGCTGACAGCGCATGCACCGTCGCGCTGTATATATACTCAAGGTCGGCGCTCGCTCGCTCAGTTGCCGCTCGTCCGTTGGTTCGTCGCAATAAATAAAACACCGCCCTTTCGCATACGTGCCGTACGTGTTCACTCATTTAACACCCCATTTCACAACCACGTTAACCAATTTAGCCATCGACCCAAGTAAGTCGCAATTTAACACCCGTTAACCAATTACATGCTTCCGCATCCTCCTCAGTGTTCCCCCGAGGGAAGCTGCGGGCAATTTTTTTTTTCATGGCAATAGCCAATAAATGTACACTATCACCTGATCTACACTCTCGGCAACGGCGACATTGCCGTTACCGGATATGGATATGCATATTATATAACAAAGAAAAAGAAAAATAAAGCAGAAGGAAAATTTTGAGGCACCCTACCAGGGGGATTCGAGCCAGCGACCCCTCGCTTCTCAGCGCGCTGCGTTAACCAACTAGGAAACAGATGAAAATGGGTGGCGAAACTCTCAGCAACGGCATTCACTTCAACATCGTCCGAGTCCAGTAGCCGGAAGGACTCTTCACTTTTGCTTGACCGTTTACGTACATACTTCCGAAACTCAGCTGGCCTATCAGAAGCGTTTTATTATTTTAATAATGCAATATTTGAACTGTGGTCCTGTTTATATAGGCGTTTAGAGAGAGTAAGAAAAAAAATGAAATAGTTCCTTCCACTTGCTGAATGGAGAACATTTAGCCTTCTTGTGTGCGTGTTCTTTATGCTTCAGTGCACTTATAAGTTCAGAAAAGAACCAGTGGGGATATTTACTATATTTACTATGTTTAGGTTTATAACGCGGAATAAATTTACGCATGCTACTTGAAACACGCTTCGTAAACTCCTCAACTTCTTCATCAAAATTTGGCTTGTCAGTAAGCTGTGACCAATAAATGGCAGAGAAATAATAATAATAATAATAATAATAATAATAATAATAATAATAATAATAATAATAATAATAATAATAATAATAATAATAATAATAATAATAATAATAATAATAATAATAATAATAATAATAATAATAATAATAATAATAATAACAATAACAATAATAATAATAATAATAATAATAATAATAACCTATTTTGTTATACATTTATTTAAGGTGCAGTTAAAAGGAAGGCAATAGGCTGTCAAGCAACTCGTTTTTTTTTTGTGCTGCTTGAGCCAGTCTGGGCCGCCGCTCTGTCTGCAAAACTCGAGCAGCCATTCAGGCCTTCCACAACACATAAAGGTCGGGGGGGGGAGAATTTCATCGTTACAACCCTTTCTATTCACCAGCAAATGTTATTTACTTTTAACAGCAGGAAAGTTCGACGTCTCACCGGGGTCTCTTTCCTGAAAAAAATAAAACAGCAACGAAAATAAAGAACAAACACTCACATGTCATCTGACTGCACTGGCTGTCAATGGGCGCTCCAATGTAGCACAGTACTTTTCACCTTCCTTTTTTTCTCAGTCGAAACGTTCACATCTTCTTTATGTCAGAGGCCTAATCTAATATATAGAGGCCGTCGTAAATTCCAGCTATAGCCTTGGAGCCTTCCAGGGACGCTTTCCGTTTGCTTTTAAATCGCGCAACCCAGCTCTTTCAACAAGTAATGGTACCATGTAGAGTAACCGGGCGAGACCTCTCCTCGCCATCGACCTTATTCGAAAAAGTCGCAGGCGTGAAATCCAAAGGTTAAACTTCCGTCCAGACGTAACACCTTACAGTACTTCAGCTTCCTCATATGTCTTGTCATTTACTTTTCGTACTTTATTTTTACCGTGTCCCCAGTGAAGCTTATACTTCGTCCGCTTTTGGGGCCCAGGGGCGTTTGCGAACCGTCTCAGAGTACTTCCTTTTTATCGGACGTCAAATATTATAAAGAGAGAGGAGAGAGAAAGAAAGAAAAGATTTCACTCTAGCAAGCAAGCCACTTCACGGACCCGGAGTTGATGCCCCAATAGAAAAAGGATCAGCTCGTATCTTCGCTACGGGGTGCCTCTCGCCTCATATCCCCTTTCTTCTCCTTTCAACCCCCCGAAGGCATCGCTCTCTCCGGACAACAGCTATAGGACTCTTCCAGGACCGGAAGCACCGTTTGTCTCTGCAGATGCTTACTTACTTGACTGTAACCTTCGCGGCGGGCGCACTATAAAACAATAGAGCATTTGGGGAGTACTTCTGCCACGTAGCCATAATGTTCACCTACCTCGCGCACTTTTCTGGCATTATCACGGCGGTACCAGCACTTGGCGGCCACTGACGGGGTGCGCGCTATCAGCGTGACATAGCATTATCGAATGTACGAAGTCGAGAGACGGGCTAGGTCAGATTACGATGACTATTTGGTGGCAGAGATACTCCCGAAATACCCGCTTCTTTCTTTGAGCGTCTATAATCTCGCGAACTGAGAGTACGTGGCGTATACTACTGACACGGAACACGGGGTCTTGTGTACGCGGCAATATAAAATAACCAGTGGGTTCTTGCACATTCACGCGGACATTTAGCGCACGACAAAAAACTGCAAAGGGTCGTTGACTTCGCTTTCTTCGCCTTTATCTCTTCACACGCCCGAAGTGCCTCAGGGCACTCTCGTTCTTTTCGCCGATCATTGCGAGGAGCTGCGAGATGCGCCCGGTTAATGCTCACCTTCAGCGAAGTCCTCGAATACTCCTCGCTTTCATATCGTACGAAATACCAGTTATAGACGGGTTTGCGTGTTATGAAAGTTGATTGCAAACACATTACTGTGCATGAGACCGTGGTGCGATTACGAGGCGCGCCACAGTGGTAGAGATTCCCGGTTAATTTTGGCCGACTTGTATTTTCCAAGGTGCACCTCAATCTATAAGGATGCGGGAGTTCTTTACTTTATCGCCTTAATCGAAATGCAGCCGCGGCGGAATCGAACCCGCGACCTCACGCTCAATGGCTCAACATTTGGCACTTACAGCCAACGGGGAAGATAACGCTCAACCTATTACAACATGGCAGTGCCTAGCCACATACACACCGGAAAGTTTTCTCGGGACAGCCCTTTTTCGCGTGTCCGACTGTACGGAAGTCAGAACCACCATCAATGCTGTACCGGCCGGGCCGGCTCTTCTAACGATCCCTGCTGACCTGACAAATTAGCTCTAACGAAACAACATGCTAAATCAAAGGAATGGGTGTGCAAATTTTTACACAAAAGAGACGCCAGGACACCACAAGTGCACATTATTTTTAGACTGCCCGTTAGGTGGCTTTCCTTCAATAAACGTAAAAGATCCTGGGCCCTTTTTGGGGCTCTGGTTGCTTTTCTGTTGCCTACCATGTGTTTCTAGACTGGCTACAATTCCTCCCTCCCCTATTTCTAAGCCTCGTACTGTTCGCAGCAAACACAACGATTGCAGTAAGACTTACACAGACGGACAGCGATGAACACTGATTTAGCCAGTGAGTGGCACTTCGGGACCGGATGGTTCACGGTTTAAGAATGAAACCCTCCAGCGCTTCGCGCCACTCGGCATCATTCACTCCATCGATATGCAGTGATTTTTTCTTACGGACCAATCCAATGAAGACAAGTGCCTTTCCGCTATCAAAAGACGCGATGTCGGCGATCAACTGTGGGCTGTTCAGAGGGCTCAAGATGCGGCGGTCGGGCTTGGCCTGACTGTCCCAACGTGGCGGCGGCCCGCTGCGCGCTGAGTCGTTCACCTCAGGACTAGCAATGAGGTTTCGCATTCATCCATTCGTGCCATAGCATACAGAGCACAAAATGACACTGAACCACATCTTTCTGTCCGGCCCCCACTTCTGATCAAAGAGGTGCCCTTCCCGAAAAAAGATTATGCCTACGCCCCTGACAAGTACACGAAGTTTTATTTATATACTATATAGAGGCTTATGCGTCTCCACTATCATTCGCACGCATTAGATACTCACCAAAGGGGACCTTTGAACAAATTTCGAACGCTGCATCAGAACGACCTCTTTTCCACCAATTATGCTGTTAATTACAGAAAATGTACTAGTAATGGAGGAAGCAAGCTATAGTTGTCCCGTTCCAGCGGCATCGAAACCGCGAATGCTAAGCAGAGGGAAGATAAAATATGTATTAAAAAAAGCTTGGTTAAACTGCCGAAAGTAATGGACAATTCATGATTTGTACAGTGGATAGGGCACAGACAGCAGTATTAACAAGAGATGAAGCGTAGGACTGTTGCTGGCACTAACGATTGCTCTGTTTTGAAATCTGCTTCATTAAACGCCTCAAGGACTCGACGCTAAATGCGTACTATCACAATAAACAGAATTCTGTCGCAGCAAGGGTGGCCGTAAATATCAACATGGAGGTTAAAGTAAAAATGTAACAGGTTTTTAATAAATAAAAGCGGCTTTTGATGACCTAATGTTTCAATAAATATTTATGCACCTGTTGAACGGAGCACGGCTGGTATAGTGCACAATCGGTTAGTCTAAACTGCCTTTAGCCGTGTCTTTCCTTGACATTAACAGGTTGAAAATAATAAATGAAAATAGGTGAAGTATCTTGCAAGTAATGTACCAGTAGAAATTACAGTGATGAATCTCGGAATGTCATTACACGTACAGATGGCGTCTGTATCGACGCACCTCAATTGATACACGACCACTCGGCTCGAAGGTGATGCCCTCAGGTCGTTATCGATGGTGCAGCCGAGCAGACCGAGAAACAAGGAAAAGAAACAAAAAAGACAGATGCGGGGGCCAGAGGGACGCATTAGCGTGTTGTCTCGTTAGAGCTAATTTGTCAGGTCAGCAGGGATCGTTAGAAGAGCCGGCCCGGCCGGTACAGCTTTGATGGTGGTTCTGACTCGTCGGACACGCGAAAAAGGGCTGTCCCGAGAAAGCTTTCCGGTGTGTATGTTGCTAGGCACTGCCATGTTGTAATAGGTTAAGCGTTACCTTCCACGGTGGCTGTAAGTGCCAGGTGTTGAGCCACTGAGCATGAGGTCGCGGGTTCGATTCTGCCGCGGCTGCATTTCCATGAAACCGTGCATTTCGACGGAGGCGAAAAAGTAAAAAAAGAACTCCCGCGTCCTTATAGATTGAGGTGCACGTTGGAGAATACCAGTCGGCTAAAATTAACCGGGATTCTCTACCACTGTGGCGTGCCTCGTAATCGCACCACGGTCTCATGCACTGCCTTTAAAATTTAAGTATTTCTTTAGTAAATTTTGTGCAAGATAGGAGTTAGATCGAATCGGAAAGAAATTACTCAGCGTAAGACACTGTCATGATCCACGAAGTTAGTGTCAAGGTGGTCGTAATTTGCTCGAGATATCTCTAAAACAAGCTTAATCAATTGAAGCGAATGGTTAGCAAGTGACGAGAGATTATAGTCAGTATCAATATCCTGTGCGGGCATGTATATTCCTACAGCTGCCAAGAACATTACTATTTTACATTTCAAGTGGGTTAGTTGGTTGAGGTTTCTGTTACAGGTTCGATTTGCCTGGCAATCAGGTCTGGTGGTTCCTTAACCTGTTAATACTTTCCACTGTTCATGGATCTTTTACAATATCTGTAGGTTCACTCTGTACAAAACATGAGAGACCCGATAGAAAGGACTTGCCACAGTGGTCTGGCTGGATGTTGTTTGGCTTCTTATACGAAGGTCGCGAGGTCGAAACAC
This sequence comes from Rhipicephalus annulatus, assembly GCA_013436015.1. Taxonomy (NCBI): domain Eukaryota; kingdom Metazoa; phylum Arthropoda; class Arachnida; order Ixodida; family Ixodidae; genus Rhipicephalus; species Rhipicephalus annulatus. The sequence goes on from WOVY01015376.1 coordinate 48,082, forward strand.
TGCCGCGGTGGCCACATTTGGGCATTGACGTGCTATAAGCGCACGTTGGTAATCGCAGGAGACCAAAATTTCCAGAGCTCTCCACTGTAGCGTCCCTCATGATGTGGTTTTGGGACGTCAAACAGTCAAACATATTACAAATATTATTACTACCAGATAAAATGAGTATCCGTGTTTCTAAAGATAAATATATATATGCGAGAAAAACACGCGAGGTTTGAGAGTCGTTAAGCCGTGACTACCAGCGAGTCCTTCCGCGTTAATTACTTGCGAGGAAGGAATATTGTCCTGTAATGGCTTCCCACTGAAGCGCCCTCGTAGAACAATAAGTTTAACTTAGCCTAATTATCATTTGTGCCCGAATACAGCAAACGACTTACACTTAACAGCGATTAATCTCGAGGATTCGGTGCGCCCCTCGTTACGCCGACTGACGCGCGCGAATCGCGGTCGCGCAATTTCGTTTCGGTCCTGCAAATGCGCGCGTGTTACGAGTGCTTCATAGCTGAAGGCACTCAGCGATGTGCCGGTGGAAGTCGACTTTATAAATGCCTGCAGCACGTTCTGCATAAACGCCGAACCCTTGGCGATGTGCCAATGGCAGTCGACATTATAAATGCCGGCAGCCCGTTCCGCATAAACGCCGGACACGTGCACAGCAGACGTCGCTGCGCTACATATTCAAGAAACGAGCTGAGCAGAAGATGTCGTTAACGCACGTGTCTGACGAGATTATAACTATACCCGTAGAGATGATTGAGGTTCCCCATTGGTTTTTTTCTTTCTCCCTACGTAGGATATTCGTGAAAGGTTCTTCGGGAGGTTCATTTTGTGAAAAGAGCTGGGCAAGGGAAGTTTGTGCGTCCTACATACACGCCACAGTCATCGCTTGAAAGTGCGCTTAGCAATTCGAAGGAACTCTAAATAAAGACTAATTATAAAACACGCGTAGTATATAAGCACGAAGACTTAGAAAGGACACAGGATGGAGTGATTTCAAAGTCTTCGTGCATATTGTGTTTGTTTGATTGAGAACACACATAACAAATGCGCACACAAAATTTAGCGCAAGTAATAAAAAATAACACCTTTCTTGTTTTTTGCTTTCTGATCTCAGTTTTATGAGCTTCGTCATCTCTTTTATTAACCTGGTGTTCTGGCTCTAGAAGCGAGATCATCGTGAAACTTGCTGTACCTCTTTCGCGAAGCTTCTTTTCTCGACAGTTTTGGGAGGCTCTTTTCATGACGTCACTACTCTATTTCGCTTTGCCGTAAAAGAAATAAAAATAGAAAATAGAAAAAAAGGTTGTTCTTTCTTTGTTGCACCTCGTTACTTTTTCGCTGAAGTTGAACCAAACGCCCAGCAAGCGGCCTTATACGACAGCCCGGCAAAAGGACACCAAAGCCACGAAAACAAGTTCGCGAAACAACAGAAGCACCAACGTCGCGTGCATGGTTGGTCAGACCGCGCTGTAGCGGTGGCTTCCATTCTTGCCTTTCTGCGCACGAAGCAGTTTACCATGGTGTGTCGTGCCTTGTGCGGTCAGTATTTGAAGAAAGGCTACGGCCTCTTCTTTCGCCCATTGACTGCGTTGTTCGAGATGAAAGCGCCCATTTCGCGCCAGCGTAGAGTCCAGTCAAAAGGAAGAACGCTTATACGGACCTTGATTTTTTAGGAGGTCAGACTCGGAGGCGCTTTGTATACGCCGCAGATGCTTGAAAATAGACCGCAGCATTCGGAGCGCGAAATTCCCTAACAGTCGTGCCAAAGCACGTCAACTAGGCCGAGACTACAATGATTCTTTGCGCCGCGATTGAAAGGGAACACTACTATAATACATATGGTATTGCTGATTAGTTATCTCTTAAGATCTCTAGTGTGTCGAGCTTCACCATCATAGATAAGATCGCATTGTTTTCGACTAAAAAAAAGAATATATAGTTTGCTTACTACTTATAAAAGTAATTGGAACTTGTCATTATAATATAACTGCTTTATAATAATATTGCCACGCGCGTTCTAGCAACACCACCTAAATGAGTTCTTATCTAGGCGGTGTTGGTTCTAGGCCGCCGTGATAGCTCAGTGGTTAGTGCATCAAACGCGCGTGCCACGCGCGTTCTTTATTTTCACTGTTGTTTCATTCAGTTTTCGCCCACAAATCTTGTCAGGAAGGCTCAGCGCGAACTGCGCCTTATTGTTCGGGAAGGTCCGAGGTTATTGTAATGGTTTCGCGCAAAACGCGAACACTCGAGATTATTCCACAGCTTGCGCGACGACAAGTGCTAAGCCTAGAATCTTTGACGGCACATGTATAAATGCCGATGCACTTCGCCGTTTGTCAGTTGATTGACGGCTGACGCTGTGTTCGACGCAATCAGTACCAGTGTGCATTGCTGTAGTCTTAAGTTTCCTGGTCACAAGGTCGGCCAAACTTCTTGATTCGCCGTCTGTTGCATACGTCGACATCACGACCACGTGACAATATATAATTATATCTATATTAGAATTTCGTTACATGAAATTAATATAGTATCTTGCCTAAAAGATATTCTAATTATATAGATAAGATGGACAAGAGACGAATCCACGGACTAAGCGACTTCAAAGCAATACATTCAGCAACTGGATTTCATTGCATTACATAAAACCAACGTAGTACGGCTACATCTGCCCACACTATAATGTGGAAGGCATGCATAGCCCTCATTCTACCGCGATGCAAGGGAAGCAACTAAGCCGTACAAGACGTAGCAACAGATGCAAACACAAACATCTTATGTGAAGTGTGCGAGGCGGCGATCTCCACGCCGGACTTCGTCAACCAGCGCCCACTCGTCTCGCGGGCCCTGCGGGGGGTCCAGGACAGAGGGTTTCAGGAATAAGAGACCCTGCCATCCACAACAACTGGCCACTTATTAATAGAAGTTTTGCTCCTATCTCTCTTTCTCTTTCTCTTACATGCGATTCAACTGCTGAACTTAAGCGCCTTAACGAGTTTCTGTATGTTTAAGGTACCGCACACGGCGGCGATACTCGTTGCTTGTTGAACTCTGCGCCTCCGGAAATACACGTAACAGTGGTTTGTGTCTGTTGAGCTGGTGCATCCTTCATTTTAAGTTTATTTCTTTCTTTGCAGTTTGCCTTAATAAACAGTTCAGATTAAACTGCTTTATACTCAATCTTGCATTCGCGCGCCAATGTTTAATCGAGATGGACCGTGAAAGACAGGAGACGCCACCTTAGGTGACAAAAATGCGGCTAGCAGACGACGAACAAGCCTATCTATGACGAGCTGCGCGCAGTGGAAAGATTGTATCGCAATACTTCCCGCGATGGGTGTTACGTGGCGCTGATAGAGCCGCCGGCCACCATAACAGTGCTCACCGCTGTACAGTACCCCATTTCCTTGTTAGTCCTTGTCCTCACGTTAGCAGTGCTTTAAATGGGAGTTTAGGGGAGCTGTCATGCGCACCCACTAACCCCAAGTTTAGGAGGCAATCCTGAGCTGCGCCGAGGTGACAGAGAAGGCCTGGCGTGATGGGTGACCCCTCGCTATCTTGTCACAGCACCTTCCCATTTATAAGATTAGATAACAGTGTTCCTCTTTTTCTGACAGGAAGGACAACGTTCAACCCCCCCCCCCCCCACCCCACACACACACAGCTTGCAAAGAAATAATGAGAGGGTAGTGTTCTGTGTAGCTTAACTGCATTAGCGATCATTAGCGAGTAGCCTATACAGGGAACGTTAAGGCGTCGTTAGCAACTACACGCGGCCGGCGTGTTTCCGGCAGCACGAGCATCAAGAATGACAGAGCCTCGACTCTGACTTACAGAAATAACCCTATGCAGAGCGCATTAAAAAGAAACAGAAGTTAGGGCAGCTTTGCGTAAGTGGTGTGCTGGCTTAAGGAAAAGCTGATCTGGGCGCCCTTCCTTGTTGGTCCTTATTCTCTTCGTTTAGTTAAGAGACCACTATGATTAGGAAAACTTTGAACTCCCCAGCACTTTGAGACTTGGTTCGGTCTAAGTGTACATCAGGTGTTGTTAGCGTGTTTTAGATCAGGCTGAGTATCTCAAAATCTAATTTCAAGGCTGTATACCGAAGCAGCGCTAATATTCGGCCTTTCTTTCCTTTTTTTCTCCTTTTTTTGTTGCTCACTGTTCCAACTGTTCAAGTTCATACCTCCTTTTAAATATCATAATTTTGAAAACATCAATTACACTACAGTGCTCAAAATTGACCTACTATACTATATTATTCTTAAATGTACCATTTATCTGTTATCAGTATGGTGTTCTCATGCCCCATATTAGACGTGGTAGCAATGTAGTGTAAGTTGAAAATCTGTACATAAATCCTCTCAGCTCTACACACTCTAACCCAGCGCTTATAAAATGGGCTATTAGGGTCTACAAAAGCCAGCCCTAAAAAAACAGTAAAAAGCGCGTTTATTTTGGAGGCACGCAATGTCCCGTCACAACGGCTCTTTCCAATGTTTTTTTGTGCTTCACCGCATAACGATTGTGCATTACGGCGGAGCGCACGTGTGTTTCCCCCTTTTTTAAAGACGATAGTCTTTCTTGGGGACCTTCGACGCAAAAATTTTGGTCTGTCTGTCTGTCCGTCCGTCCGTCCGTCCGTCCGTCCGTCTGTCTGTCTGTCTGTCTGTCTGTCTGTCTGTCTGTCTGTCTGTCTGTCTGTCTGTCTGTCTGTCTGTCTGTCTGTCTGTCTGTCTGTCTGTCTGTCTGTCTGTCTGTCTGTCTGTCTGTATGTACGTACATTTGTCTGTTTGTCCACTCGTACCGGCATTGGGTACTTGAAACGGCCGACTCCATCCGCAGCGCCCACGAATGTTGCTCAAGATTAAGCGTTCATGCTTGTGCAATCGTCAAGTAAAAAGCAATTATTGCGCATGTCTGGGGCACCATAACAACACGTATATATTCTGCATGTGCGTCTTTTACTAGAAAAAAGCATACATAAGTAATTTTAAGGACCGTAGCGCTCATCACGTTGCGCTGACCATGCAACGCTTGTACGGAACGGGTAGTGTTTCCAAAGCTTTGCTGAGACGAGACGGTGGTGGCACCTACCGTCGCCTCGCGTTCTACACTTTACCACCTCTGAGATGAGCGCGCACACCCGTATCAGAGCCACGTGCTGTGTTTTTTAAAGAAAACTGCCGGATTACATTCATGTCTCGCGTGTGACGTGACTTGATGTGCTCGTTTGCCTCCGCTGCCCGCTCGAGGCACTCTAACACAGCGCCTCCAGAATACCATTCACCGATTTTCTTGCGCAGAACATCAAATAAATGTCTTGTTCACTCTCTCCACACGCAAGACTATCGTCTTTTACGACATTTGCAGACACATGCAGAAACGGGGCCATTTTTTTCAGACAGTTGCAAAGATTTTGTTGCAGTTTTCTACGACATACACATGCGAGTATATTTTTTTTCTTGACTTGAATATTTCAAGTGTGATCGTGCCTAGAAACTGGCTGAGTGTGACTGCAGACTGCATAACTCGTTCACAAACAGTTAGTTGGCATGACATTTCCACTTGACTATTCTTTGCAAGGGACAAACTAAAGACACCTATTTGACTCTGAGTGTTGTGTTAATTTGTTACCCCCCCGTATTATCGCACTGAAAGGGATTTCCCATCACTCTTCCAGTGGTGCACAAGAGGTCCCCGAAACATTGTGTGACTGAGAACTACTGCTCTTACGTACGGCAATGGTTTACTAATGCGTGACAGTAATATTTTTGTTAAAGCTACCTGTACAATTTTTTAGAAACTTACGAACTTTCAGGAATTCTCGCACCAAGTACATGCCTTAACTAAGCATGGTGCTATTCGATTACACTACAGATTCAGGGTAATACGTTAGTAGGTAGTGAACGAGATGAAGCAAGGATCATTAATGATGGGGCACTAAACAGTAAATCACTGTACCGAATATTGGCGCATTAAGGCAGTAGTTAGGTTCGCTGCATGAGCATTTTAATTCTATTTTGTTTCACCATACCACAGCCATGTAGGACTATCGCAGGAATGGAAGCAGAATACAGGAATTACAATACAACACAAAATGCACTAAGCATGAAGATCAATGGTTTAAAATCTACGAAATACATTCATCGCCTGGTAAACATTCAACATGGCCGAGCAAAGCCTTCCATATTTCAATACTGCGGACAAAGTTGTTGTATTTATATTCATTTGTCTGGTGATTAAAAGGAGACATGTTGAACCATGATGGGGTCTGGTGGAAGTCGGTTTAGCGGGTGTGATGTTGATACTGAGTAAAGAAAATCATGGACGGTGAATGGGAGTGTAAAAATATTTTTTTAGACATTCAATTTGACAACGAGAAGACAGAGTAGTAGGCTGAAAACTATGAAGATAAGAACTAGGTGAAAAATTGCTGTCGTAGCGACATGTATCTTTAAATTCTATAAATACCATCATGCTCGTTCAAATTTTGAATCAAATATAGTGTTTCTTTCTCTCCTTTTGACTTTTTTTTCGGATAAGTAGAAATTTTATGAAGATATTTTAGTTTTGAAGTTTCATCTGAAGTAGATACGCATTGCAGACATTACGCTGCTAAAGTATGAAAACTAGAGCATACAGCGTAGCTCATAAAATTAAGCCTTGTCCTGCAAATTATTATTAGCGGATTAAAGTTTTCAATTTATTCTCGAAACAGTCTCAGCTTCGTCAAGCTGTCCAAGTTCTAGCATTGGTGTCGCGCTAACACGCGCAAGGTTTGTGGGTTTTTATTCACTTTTTGAAATTAAAAAAAAACAGTTTGGTACCCGTACGCTCTTCTCGGCACTTGAGTTATATGTGGATTGCTGTCTCATAATAATTCCTGCCTACTCGCTTTAATATTGTTGCATTTACACATTGCAGTTGGTCGGCGTCTTCGAATGGCGCCGCAGGTATATATCTGCTCCATTTGGTCAGATAAATTAGAACTCTGAAACGGCTTAGATTTTCTGTTCCCTAAACTGAAACAACGCAGCTTGAACGTCCTACAGCGACGGCCGTAACGTTACGCTAACTTTCCGTTTTATGCTTCGCACGTTTCTCCGTGGCACCTGCTCACTTCACAAGCGAGACGCGGCGTTTGGTTCTCTCTGCGCTGCCAAATTAAAAAAAAAAGTCCCGGACTTCATTTCTCATCAAAAATTCCTCATTAGAGGCAGAACAGCCGCACTGAGAACAAAGCGGCGTCGACGGACGGCGATAGCTGACGACGGTGATAGCTGACGAGTATAGAAAAAGAACTGGAATCTAAAACGAAGCAACGCATTGCAGTCTGACAAATCAAGATCAGGAGTGTATGTGTTAAGGAAGTACATTTGTAAGCACTTCTTGTTTGATGTGAGGACCCCGCGCACTGAAGCATTAAAATGAATATTAGGAAAAACGTAAATGACAACAAAAATAAAAGAACACAAGAAGAAAAGCTAGACCTAACTGCTATCAGGTATATTTTCTTTCGCTTGTTCAGTGTTCGTAGCCTATCCGTCGTGCATAAATTAACAAGCTGTTCTTTTGCCTTCGTTTTACGTAGGCTCTTTTCGGCGCTTCGCCTGACAATCTGTCGTCCATTTTTTTTTTACTTCGCTTTCCACGAATGCTGCGTTTCATCATGGATGTCCCTGAACGGTATTCGCTCTAACTTCGTCTCTAATTGCTAAAGCTTCATTCCGTGGTGCCTTTTCGTTTCTGTACGTTATTGCCCGTATCGGCTTCTTTTTGTCCAGGCAGCGTAAGATGATATAAGGTGCCGCCTAAGGTACAAATAAGTACACGAGGCTCGAGTGCTACTTCACGTCTCCATAGTTTCTTGGAGGTGCCGCGGGGGTTTTTGTGGCCGACTTCTAGATCACGCTGCAAAGTTAACAGCTCAAAAGAAAACATGGCCACTGCAAGTGAGTTGAAAACAAACAAGAAAACGACACATAAAGAAACAGACAATATAGAGTCCTGTCTTGTCTTTTCTGTTTGGCTGTGGCGTCCTTAGGCTTGAAGTTAGTGACAACACATCCACATCTCCGTCGCTACTCCCCGTTCTTTAGCAATGAATAGGCCTTCTTCGCTTCTTAAAGCGTGTAGGCTCGTTAACCTACACGTTAGCCTACGTAAGCGATAGCGTCAAAGAGCTCGTTTCACTGAAATCACGGCGTAGGTGTTGGCGTAGACGTCTTTGGTTGTGAGCGAGAAATCAGTAGTGTCTATAAGCGAAAATTAGGGGTAGAGGCAAAGAAAAGACAGATATTTGTAAAACTCGTCCGCTATTTTAACAATATAGATAGGATAGGTAAAATAGCGGAGGAGTTTTACAAAGATCTGTACAGTAGCCGAGACAACCACGACTTTAATACTATAAGGACTAGCAGTAACGCACATGATACCCCACCAGTAATTATAGAAGAAGTCAGAAAAGCTTTGGAGAGCATGCAAAGAGGCAAAGCTGCTGGTGAGGATCAGGTAACATCAGATCTGCTGAAAGATGGAGGACAGATTGTGTTAGAAAAACTGGCCATCCTGTTTACGAGGTGTCTCCTGACGGGAAGAGTACCAGAGTCTTGGAAGAACGCTAATATAGTATCGTAATACATAAGAAAGGAGATGACAAGGACTGTAAGAATTACAGGCCGATCAGCTTGCTCTCTGTAGTATACAAGCTAATTACAAAGGTAATTGCTAACAGAGTAAAGAAAACATTAGAATTCAATCAACCAAAGGAACAAGCAGGATTTCGAACAGGCTACTCAACAATCGACCACATTCATACTATTAATCAGGTCAGAGAAATGCTCAGAATATAACCAACCACTATACGTAGCCTTCATAGATTATGAGAAGGCGTTTGATTCAGTAAAAATATCAGTCGTCATGCAGACACTGCGAAATCAGGGCGTCGATGAAGTATATATAAACATCCTGGAAGAAATCTACAGGGGATCAGCTGCTACTATAGTGCTTCATAAAGAAAGCAACAGAATACCAATCAAGAAGGGTGTAAGGCCGGGGGACACAGTCTCCCCAATGCTATTTACCGCGTGCTTACAGGAGGTTTTCAGAAGCCTAAAATGGGAACAGTTAGGGATAAGAGTTAATGAAGAGTACCCTAGTAACCTTCGCCTCGCCGATGACATTGCATTGCTGAGTAATTCAGAGGACGAATTGCAACTCTTGATTACGGAGTTAGACAAGGAGAGCAGAAAGGTGGGTCTTAAAATCAATCTGCAGAAAACGAAAGTAATGTACAACAACCTCGGAAAAGAGCAGTGCTTCGAGATAGGTAATAGGTCACTTCTAGTTGTAAAAGACTATGTCTACTTAAGGCAGGTAATAACCGCGGAGCCAAACCACGAGATTGAAGTAACTAGAAGAATAAGAATGGGGTGGAGCACATTTGGCAAGCACTCTCAAATTATGAAAGGTAGATTGCCACTATCCCTCAAGAGGAAGGTATATAACAGCTGTATCTTGCCGGTTTTTAGCTACGGAGCAGAAACCTGGAGACTTACAAAGAGGGTTCAGCTTAAATTGAGGACGACGCAGCGAGCAATGGAAAGAAAAATGGTAGGTGTAACCTTAGGAGACGAGAAGAGAGCAGAGTGGATTAGGGAACAAACGGGGGTTAATGATATCATAGCTAAAATCAAGAAGAGGAAATGGACATGGGCCGGGCATGTAGCGCGTAGACAGGATAACCGCTGGTCATTAAGGGTAACGAACTGGATTCCCAGAGAATGTAAGCGGGTTAGGGGGAGACAGAAGGTTAGGTGGGCAGATGAGATTAAGAAGTTTGCGGGTATAAACTGGCAGCAGCAAGCACAGGGCCGCGTTAACTGGCGGAACAAGGGAGAGGCCTTTGTCCTGCAGTGGACGTAGTCAGGCTGCTGCTGCTGATGATGATGCAAAAAAAAGAAGAAAAAATTCTCGCGAAATTGATAACGTAAAGTTGATTCAAATATTTTGTTACTTATTATATCTTGAGTGATCTAAGTAGTGGAGAACTTTTTCCGCCTCAGCCTGGAAATCGGCTGTGAAGAGCGTATATCTATTACGTATAGTTTTTAATAAAAAATCTGTACTGCTTAAAAAAATGTATATTTTTCTCGTTGATGCACGAGCTCATAGTATTGGGCTGCATTGGCCACATTTTACTGTAATGTTCATAACAGGAAAGTGTACTAGAAGCATAACTGCTCGAGATAGTCGGACATGCGAATGTTCCGTTCCAGTGACTACTTTCGTTTCAAGCAAGTAGATGTTTGCAAGAAATAGCAGAAGGAAAGAGTCGGAAATGGATCTACTTATACCACGTGTACACGTACGAGAAAAATGATGGCTACAAAAAAAAGAGGAACCAGTGATGCACAAAGAAAGTGTCAAGGACAACGCCTGCCAAAAAGCGAAGTACTAATCGCAACTAAGTGCCATTCCTAATGTTGCCGCCGGAGTCGTTTCTGTAAAAGTGGGTGGTATACATCAAACTATATCTTTTGAAATATGGAGAATTCTTCGAGCCCCAAACGTGAAAATCGCCGTGCGATTTAGTTGGGCGCTGTTCTGAAAAAGCACTGCCATCAACGCCTTTGCGATGGTTACGAGCCATTACATTTTATCTTGGACGGAGGAGGCTGGCTTCGTCGGCCGTGAAGGCGACCGAGGCGAAATGGTGAACAATATTGTGAGACTCGCAGCATCCAAAATTGACCGAGTGTTTACAGTCGACGCCTTGCTTATGCAGCGGAACGTGTAAGTAAGCACATTATGTCTCTATGGAAACTTGGGCATGCCCTACTGTAGTCAAACCGTTTTATGGCTGTCGTTTCTTGGCCAACTTACGGCAGCTTTGGGGTCAAGGTTACCTCTTGCCGCTAGTGAAAAAATTTCAAGGCGTTCTCTTTTACACAAGTCAGTAGCAGTGGGTGAGTGGGTGAGTGAGTTAGTGACGCCCCCTTCATTGCCTTCAATGCCAGTACAAGCGCACTTCTCAATGGGAGCCGTCGGTCCGCCATAGTTCAGAGAGTGGTCGTGATGCGACGCTGCATGAGGGGTTGCACGTGTGACGCAAAATGCGATAAACGTGTTTCCACTCCGATATCGTACGTCTGTCAGATTCGTTCCTTCGTGTTCCTTCTTTGTAGCTCGAAGCAACGCCACTGCCGCATCACAGCGCAGCGCATGTGGTAGCGTTGCAGTGACGCTTCCCCATTGGTTGCCAGAATAGTGCCACAAATGGTGTCTTGCTATTCCAAAACACCGTGTCTTTTACATAGCCAGTGTGACCGCCATTATTGGGACTCGCTTGCTGGATTCCGTGCCCAACGGTTGTGCCCCCGCGATCTCCGACGACAGCGCAGCTCTGGCCGACCGGCTCGTCCTCCGCCATCTCCTGACGCCGTGAAGCTCCCGCTGAGTGGTACCCCGTCCTCGGACTCCTTCGTCCATGTCGCCATCTTTCTCTATTTTATATTTACTTCTCACTCTATTCTTTTATTCGCTCCTTATCCCCTTCCCTCGGTAGCCACTGCTGAGGTTTCGCGCTTAGATGCAGACAGTTGCAAGGCTCACTTATCTCTTCTTTTCTCTCATTTTAGAATCACCCCCCCCCCCACCTTTATTGTGAACACAAGTCCCACGAATCTGCACACAACTGAAAAAAAAAAATACTTCACATTATTTCTGTCGTGCGGCGCTGCGTGATGAGTTCTCCCCCATATGACCGCAAAGCACACGCAATGGCTAGGCACACACGCACGCATGCCCACAGAGTGTGGCATATAGAACGCGCATTGTTGCTACTTACATAACACGAAGGGCTTGCTTCTCTTCGTCTTTCACTCCGACACAAACGTGCACGACGTGACACGTCTTCTTTCACATTTCCATCCACTCTGTATAACGGTGCAGGGTGCCTGCAATGTCGACGATTGTTTGAAATTAAACTTGTTTCACCGGCCTAACTTAAACATTACCATGACTGGAAGTCGTATAGAGCGGCGTTAAATTAAAAGACTGGAAGTAGAAACAGAAAGTTAATACGAGAAATGACTAGCGTAAGTGAAATATGAAAGTGGTAGTGAAAGACAGATTAGAATTAAGGTACTGTAAGCAAATTAGGAGAACTAAGTTAAACCAAAAGCGCATACCAGGAGGTCACTTGCGTTATTAGCAACACACTCTGTGAAAGCTTCACCACACTGATATATATATATATATATATATATATATATATTGAAAGCCTGCATCCCTTACGCTGCATTCAAGTTATTTTTCCGTGCAGGCAAATCGTAGCGAGCTGGCACAATTAGTGCCTAATCTGACCATTTCCGCTGCATCAATTGTTTGGCGTGCTAATTGGCATCCAGTTCGCCCCACCATTCGGCACTCATTCGGCACTTACCGAAAAGGTGTTCGCCGTTCATGACGCCACACGCGCTGCAGTGAAGGGCTAAAGTGCCCGTTGTTAATGTCCTGAAATAAACGATTGGAAGATGCTTAATGGGGCCATTTGTGTGCACCCGACAACAATAAGGGCCGAATGGCGGGGATAAGCAGATCTCAGTTAACCCACGAAATAGTTGAGGTGGTGCGAATTGTTAGATTGGGGACGAATTGCGTAAGCGTGCTTTGACGAAAAAATAATTTGAATATTTGTCCCGAGCGCATAAGCAGCGCATGTGATGCAGGTTTTTATTACACCTCATTGGGTCATGTGTATATTACTTACGTGCCACTTTTTTAGGTTGTTATGTTTTTTTTCAAAATAAACTTCTGGTGAAAGCCAGCGCTTCGTTGGTCGTGTCAGTCTCTTTTTTGGTCATTGTTCTTTCCACTATGTTAAACATTAGCCATGCGTGAATATGCTATATGATTTACCCTCTCTCTTTACCTTTCCCTTCTCCCCACCCTCGCATCACTTGCCCTTACCCTCACTTCCTTTTTATGCAATTTCGTTATAACTTTACTGTACCCGGTTATGCAGTACACAACTATGTATTATAATAATTGTTGGGGTTTAACGTTCCAAGTCCACGATACGATTATGTGTGCCGTCGTAATGAAAGGCTCGGGAAATTTCGGCAGTTTAGGGTTTTTTTTAGCGTACAGCTAAATCTAAGTACACGGGCCTCAAGCCTTTTTGCCTCCATCGAAAACGCGACCGCCGCGGCCGGAATTCAGACTTCCGTGGGGGTGTACACATGGTTATGCTGTACAGAGTTGCCTCCGTGAACCCAAGAGACGACATGAGGTGACAGCAGATCACAGGCCGGGCCCCTAAAGGGGCCCTCCAACATTTTTGAAGCAACCATTTTTTGTATGTGTTTTGCGGAGACAGATGGCCGGGGATAATTTTAGCATAGGTCCAAGCACCGATATCAAATCATTTAGTATTTTAATCGTGCAATAAAGTCACCTCATTGCTGCCAACCGCGTCAGTGCACAGTGGCGCTCGCATGAACTACGCAGGTGGAAATGACTACGATGAGCGCAGCCTATCACAGGACGCGTAAAGCCTCGCTCCGAAGCGAAAGGACCTGCTCGAGTTCTGACAAGTCGGGGAGGCTTATTTCTACCAGCCTTATCCAGCTGTTCGACCAGCGTAAACAAAACGGCGTGGTCAGGCACCATGTTGCCTGTTGCTATAACAACAGCGTCATAAACACATTTGACTGAACAGGCAACAATGGTGTACGAGCTTCCTCTCCATAAGAGATTTCAGCCCATGCCATTGGAGGCCCCCTGCAACGTCACAGCAGAGAGTAAAATGTGGTCATGTCACCCCACGAAATTCGAGTTGGGGGTAGGTATTTTTTCTGGTATTTTGAATTTTTCGAATTGAATAAATTCGTACTGCGTGCCGCTATCGCTGCCGTTCTTGCTGCACTAATTTATCCATGCGTCAGTCTTTGCAGTCCATGAGTAAAAAATGGGGGGTTGAAAAGTGTTACAGGGCCTCTCTAAGCACTTCTTTTATCAAAAAAATAGCTAAAAAAACAAACGTTGACACGACCTGAGCAGAAGCATTGTTTTCGCCGAGGAAAATTTACTAATACACCTAGAAAAAAAAGAAAATACATCTATGAAGCAAGAAGAATAGCAGCAGCGTTTCTTATTTATGCCTACACCGGTTCAAGCTCCCCGATTGAACCCGTCGCTACATGTTCCCTCCGGCCACGCTCTCAGAAAACGATAAATAATGCGACGAAAAGAGCGCAAAAGACGCGAGCGATTGCGAAGCGTCTTCGCGTGGAGGAAGCCCTGAGCTGTATCACGCGCACTGGTTTGGAGGGAAGCGGAGAAGGGCCGTTTTTCTACGCTAATTGCTGCTAACGAGGGCGAGTGTAGATGCTCCGGATGACCAACACCACCCACGTCGTAGAAAAGAGAAAATGCACGGGCACTCCGTGCGCGTTGAGTGTGGGTATATTACACGCGTGTGGTCGCATGCACCCTCGGCTGGCATCTCACTTGTCCGCTCCGCCAGACTTTCCGATTTTGCATTTGTATCTATGGATTTGTCCTCTTTAGTTTTCTGACATTAAGACTTGGGGAAAAGTGACTGCATACTACCTCTGTACTTGAAGTGCTACCAAGGCGTTTTTCCTTCTTCAGTGATATTAGGAAGAGAGAATTTTGTCATCTTTCAGTCCATTTTCCTGCTTGGTTATTACTTTAAAAATTGTAACGGCAATAAAAAACTGAGACCCTCTCCATTAAAGTGAAGATAGAAGCCAGCGGCTGTGGCTGAACGTTCTGCGGCACCGTGTTCAGGTCGTTTTGGCGCCAATGGGTGAGGTTCTGTTCGTGTTGCAAGCGCTCCTTGAACAGCCGCTATTAAGTAAAAAACTTTACAAGCGTCATCAAACGTGGAAATTGACCGGCGTACCACATCGGCTGCCCCACCGCGGTGGTGTAGTGGCTAAGGTACTCGGATATACTGACCCGCAGGTCGCGGGATCGAATACCGCCATCGGCGGCCGCATTTTCGATGAAGGCGAAAATGCTGTTGGCTCGTGTGCTCAGATTTGAGTTCACGTTAAAGAACCCCAGGTGGTCGAAATTTCCTGAGCCCTCCATTATGGCGTCTCTCAATATTATATGGTGGTTTTGGGACGTTAAACCCCACATATAAATCAATCAATCAACTGCATCGGTGGCGTCAACACGAGCGATGCAAAAACTTTGCATCACTTGATGACGTCACCACATGACCCTATTTTAACGTAGTGTATTGACATTACTTGTGACGCAATCATGACATCACGTCACCGTATGGTATTTTATTTCTTTCAACACTGGGCCGATGACGAAAAAGTCCAAAACCAGGTCAGGCGCCTCCGATCTGAGAGGCATTTCAAAGCCGCAGTGCAGAGCATTGACTTACGGCAACGAGATGTATTGTGCTTTCCCTCCAATATTGTGTTTGATTGCGCACAGCAGTCGGAATTTCGATATAGTGAAGTACTGTTTCAGAAATTCTTACGATTAAACGGCATTTTATCATAAAGTGCGCAAAATGCAATCGGTGCAAGGAAAGCATGCAGTGGTATGCACGTGTGCGTGACTTGGCTACTGTTATGATGTAGGTTGTTAGTCATTGCTGTGGTTTCAGTTTCTCTTGTCCTTGTCCCTTGCGCTGTTTCTAGAATTAACGAATAAGACCAAGAACCTCAGCTTGTTGAGATTACTCGGAACTTCCCATTACGGAGTTCCTCATAAACATATTGCTATTTTTTTTTCGGCTCGCAAAACGCCATAAATTATTTTTACTAACTAAACCAATCATATTCTTCGCCATTTTTTCCTTGTTCAGCTTGAAGCTTGAAGAACGAAAAGTGTTGCTCTGTGAGCCGGCTAATCACGCTTGATTGGTTAATCACACAGAGAAAGAAAGAAAGAAAGAAAGAGAGAGAGAGAGAGAGAGAGAGAGAGAGAGAGAGAGAGAGAGAGAGAGAGAGAGAGAGAGAGAGAGAGAGAGAGAGAGAAAAGTGTGGACGCCGCCTGGCACCACTCGGGATGAAAAAGAACCACCGCGCCGCCTGTAGTGCTTCCGCACAGCATCGCTTCAAAGGGCACCTTTGTACCCTACAGAGAATGGCCTGTATATTGAAATGACGTCAATCTGTATCTAATCCAAGTGCCACACTCTACACTGTCTATTCACTCCTTACATAACTTGCTTTTTGTAATGATTTTTTTAGTATATAAATAAGGTGCTCGTAGTCGCATTGCGTTAACCACGATCTCCGCGTTTAGAGAAAGACAGGTTTGGAAGGAATGGAAAGCAGAATAAAAAAAATAGAAAAGCATTGATGACATCTAGAGTGGTGCGTCCCAAAACAACAATTTTACTACGATAGACGCCGTTGTCTCTATCTCCGAAGATTGGGACTATCTGGTGTACTTTTAAGTGCACTGTCATTTTAGAATATACGGGCCTCTAGCATATCACCTCCATCTAAATGCGACCACCGCAACCAGGACCGAACCTGTGACCTTTACGTCAGCCGCGGAGCACAGTAAGTGCCACACCACCGCAGCCGACAATTTCGCCGCAGTTCATGCGTCGGCGGCCGTTGGTACCTTTTTTGGTCGATGAGGCACATAATGTGTTTGCCTTAGTACAAATATCTTTGTCAGTTTAACGAATACGCCTTTAATAAGCACGCGTTTCACAAACACGACTGTAGAACTCATACGTAAGGCTTAGGGCATTCCGTGCAGACTCGATGAAGTATACACGGCTGCTGACCCGCATGTAGCGGGATTGAATACCGGCTGGGGCAGCTGCATTTTTGATTGAGATGAAAATGCTGTAGGCCCGTGTGCTCAGATTCGGGTGCACTTTAAAGAACCCCAGGTGGACGAAATTTCCGGAGCCGTTCACTGCGGCATCTCTCATAATCATATATGATGGTTTTGGGACGTTAAACCTCACATATAAATCAATCAATCAATTCATGATGTATAAGATTATGTTTCCTGGCAGCGTATGCATACTACAGTAAACAATAAAAAGAAAAAGCTTATGTGTGTAGTCACCATTGAGTTTATTCATGTAAACTTAATTGCTTAATAAGCGACTTCTGGCGCGGGGTACATACCCTGCTTTGTGCGCTCAAATCCACAGATGGCTTGCGGAAATACGACGTGTTTCCGACTCTCTCCTCCGATGAAGTGCGTTCTCCTACCCCGCTCGTTTCTACTACGAAAGCAGCATAACATTCACCCTGTGACGTTTCTGTGCCTACTCAAAAGCAGTCCACGGAAATATCCGTAAAGCTAAGTTCAAAAGGCATCACAATCATGCGCATTCGAGCGTGCTCCTCTGGCGCTCGGAGTGCACTTACGAAACGCGTCGATTATTTATAATTCAACCCGTTTAACCAAGATATGCCAGGAGTATTGAACTTAAGCTACCAATAAATCAACTCCGTTTCATAGACTTCTTTTCATACACTGCGTTTCATACATAACGTGCATCGCCAAGAAGGCCAGCGAGGTGTCTTTCAGCTAATGCGCCCGTGCCAAAGAACACTTAAATAATATTATGGCTCGTGTTAAGATTTTGTTTTGTTCTTAGGCTCAGCATTAAATGTGAGATGTTTTTCCCCTAACTTGTCCGGGATCACTCAGTGTTTCTTCGTTTTATATGCGGAAACGCTATTTGACTAGCCTGTGTAACTCTGTTCATCCATCTTCGTGCCAACGCACCACACCGTGTTACCCCCGCCGCAGTTGTTGAAACTAAAACCTCTTGATTTAGTCGGGACAATACCAAGTAGGCCAAGTCGCAGCTGCGTGGTTACGTCACTCTGTCCCTCACCCACAGCACCTTCCAGTTCCTCCCTACACACCTAGAAGGTGTTGCTCCTCCGCCGACTCGCAGAACAGTTCTCTCTCGCTTCAACCTCGCCATCACCCGCAACGCCTCTTGAGCACGTGTTTTTTTTTGCATTTCGTTTGTGGCCTCATCGCGACGCCTGGCTCGTGCTCGGCTCGCACGAGCGTTTACAAAGACGGACGCCAAACGTGAGATGCACGAGGTCAAACATTTCGCCAACTCAAGAACTTCCACCACTTTGCACCAGATGCGTGAAGCAGAGTTCAGAGGGAGAAAAAAAAAAGAATTTGCAGAGAACCAACAAGAACGCGTGCTCGCTAGGACGTATAGCAGTGGCGTCATAGAGCAAGAAAAAAAGTTGTGGCGTTTCCAAAAAAAAAAAGAAGTCTCACTGAATTAAGTCATCGATCCTGGGCCGATCCCCCTGAGTGGGTACAAGTCATGGCTGTGGAATCATCATCATCATCATCATCTACGGCCTCGCGCTTTCAGACAATGCCACGTATGCTGCGGCTGCCATGCGGAACGCCGATTCCAGTGGAATCTCTCTGTCATTCGATGACTGGGCCAGTTCTAACCTTATGCTTTGCCCGGGCAACTTCTTCCGGAAGTCAGTCGAGTCCGACACGTCACGGCGTCGCTACCATCTCCGAGGAGCCGCAAGTTTTGGTCGCGGAAGCCGCTGGCAGACGAGCTTGACGGCCAATTGGCCCCACCCTGGGGAACCTTCCGGACTCGTCTGCGCCGCGGCCGTGGTACCCGCTTCTCCACCTCGTGCCTCAGCGGCCGCAGCTCCCTGTGCCAGGCTTATGAAGGAGTTGAGGATGGAGGAGCCTGCTTCACGGGATGGACCCACGCCAATGTACCGGCGGCTAACGGTGAAGCGGCTGTGGTGTGCTCGACTTGGTCCTGGAACGGCTGCTGGTGCCAGGCCAATACCAGCCTGGCGCTTACCGAGCAACAAGGTGGCGGGAGATTCTTCAACTGTAAGCGGTGGCTCCTTGCCACAGAGACCACCGTGGTCGGCCGTGGTGGTGATGTCCGGCCTCCGAGCCTCCACTCGGCCCGATCGAGGGTGTTATCCAGATGCAAAGGTATGTGTACGAACTGCCGCCTATTTATTTTTGCGGCATTCAATCGCGTCACCTCGCCATTAAGCAGTTCCCCGGTTTTTCACTGCGCTTGTGTTCTTCACGGAATGTGTGCACCATTTAAATTTGTGTAAAACACGTAAATAAGAGCGCGAGTTACGAATGTTTGTTCCGAGAAAAAAATGCTCGCACTATGTGCAGCGTCTTGTCGTTCGTTATGACGACTCGTAGTCTGGCGCCCCGCAGTGGAATATTCTTAACATTTTGTTGACGCTGAATTAGTCATCTCATTCGAATTGAAATTTTCTCTATCAGAATATCATCTTAATAGGCCAAAACATCACACGGTGAGCGCTTGCAAAAACGCAATGAAATATTTTTTTTCGCTCGCATTAAGCATGGGGTACTACTGTGCCATTGTGTCGCAGTTCTATGCATTTGCACAAGCCGGCAAAAAAATGAAAATAAAAAAAAAATGTTTTAAGCGAAAACAGGTGGTCCATGTGCCTTGTTTTGAGTATTCTGTTACACTAACTTGACGCTTCTCTATTTTCAGATGTCGTGCAAATGAACACATCGGGAGCAGTGGAATAACGCATCTTCAAGAGCTCCGCCACAAGCGCCAACACCGTTTCGAAGCAACAACTACCGCGAAATTTGTTGCAGCTGTCGCGTTTTCCGAAGAAACGGTCCAATGTGTGCGACTCGACTATAATATTGTACTGTAAATAATTATACTTAACGGAAATATAAATCTATTGCATTGTTGACGTGAGCGAATTTGTCACAGTCACCTACAGAGAATACGGTATATTTCGGCGTATACGAGACCAAGCGGTGAGCGCTTGTACGCAGGCCATCTAGGCATGAGACGCAATCCATTCGCGGTAAACTTCAACCGTGGTTCTTAACGTTCCAAAGAAAATCGAAAGAAGAATGTTTCCATCAGAGTCATACTTTCTTCTGAAAAAAAAACGAAGATTGGAAAATGCATTGATCGTATTGTTAGAGGAGACGAGAAGCTCGAAATTGCAATAGAGTTTAATGCAAAGCGAAAATCCAGAGTATATACAGACGAGAAATTATGTATTTGTGGTTTTACATGACGAAACCAAGGTATGGTTATGAGGTAGGCCATCGTGTAATGCTCCGGATAATTTCGAGCTCCAGGATTACTTTAATGGCCCCTCACCAGCTCTGAAAATTTTGAGCTGACCAGCGTAATGCACACACTCGGCGTTCATGGCCACGTCTGCCAAATTTCTCGACGTTACGTGCCGCGGGAAGGGGTTAAATTCGACGCTCAACGCGGCTTGCTCTTCCTCGCGGCGCTCCCAGAGAATGAGGGGATGACGTACATGGTGGAATGGCACTACGTTAGCTGGTAGTGTTGGGCAAGAAGTTTTTTTTTTAATGTTGCTGGAACGGGAGCTCCCACGATGCCTTTCCAGCAAAAGTGAATTCAGCTTTTTTCCTTTAAAGATCTCGAAAATATGCTCTTTTCTGGTGGTTCCCACTCAGAGATCAGACGGCTTTGATCTGTTAGTTTAAAGGTTACGGTAGTTAGTGATTTAAGTATACTTGTTTTCGATGAAATAACACATAGTTTTGAGTATCAGTGACTTAATCTTCAGTTAAATTCGCTTGGAATTCAAGGCTTACTAAAGAAAATTAGTATAATAAGGACACACTTTGAGCACCATCTGGCCCGCAAAAAAAAGTGCCACGTTAAACTGTTGGTTGAACTCGTTGGGCGTGACAGGGAAGCGCTCCTTTTCCATGACCCAGTGTCAACAGCTTATCATGCGCCTAGTAGGATGACAGCCTCTGGCGCCATCTTACTGTGGGTACGGCTTCACTTCTGGGCAGTAATTTTAACTCCAGCAGTTTATTTTTAAACCTTCTTCGTATTGGGACGCCGCTACTCGAAGTATAGGTGTCCCTGTGCTCTGATGTCGCCAACAGTGGAAGGTGACACTGCTGTAATCATTTTACTCATGTATAGTTGGAGTAAATTGGAGGAGTTTTTTTTAAACCCCTTTCAGTAAATTGTTGTTGTGTGCATGAATAAAACGTGAGCAAAACAAAAAAAATGAAGACGCACACAAATGAAATGCGTGCGTCTTCATATTTTCCCTCTGAATTGAAGCGAGATGATGAGCTAATGTGCCTCTGTTTCGCATTGGTTTGCGCGTCGTGAAAATATATCCCCTTACAACGAAACTATTTTCTACCACGTTCCAGGGCTAACTTGGTTCATTCAACCCCCCCCCCCCCTATCTAGCTAAATGTTCATGCGCCACACCGGCACAAATGTCGCTGCCTTCATGTTCACTAATAGCCCCATCTAGCTAAATGTTCATGCGCCACACTGGCACAAATGTCGCTGCCTTCATGCTCACTAATAGGTGTAAATACAAGTAAATGCCTCCTCTATTTTATCAATGCCAGCCAGATGCGCCTGATCCAGCTGTTCACCACCATTTCTTTTAGCGATTTCCTGCTCTCGCCCATCTCCTAGCCTTCGCCTGTGCTTTGCTCTCATGGGGGAGGGAGCCCCTCACGCAGTACCTCAAGACGTCAATCATACGAAGTAATTAGGGAGTTTTAGTGTTGGGTACCCAAGCGGCTTGCATACCCAGGACGTTGGGGCGGCGGTACTGCGCATGCGCGAAACCCCAAACAGATGCGTCGCAAGATCGCTAGGGCGATGCGTCCGCGCGGTCATAAACAGCGCTGCCACCAATGGCCTCCCAGCGGAGATAACCTGCCATGGCGCATCATGTTACCCGTGATGTAACTCACCTTTGCGGCGAGCCAAGCCGAGACTGACCAGAGCCACCAGCTTGACACAATTATTATAGCACAAAGGCGCTAAATCTCGGACAGCATGGATCGGCCGCCTTCTAAGATGTCGCCTCCGGCGAAGCAGCGCAAGGCCTTACTTCACGACCGAGGTGGACATTTTGTGTTACGTGAGGTACTGGCGGTGGATAAATAGTGATTAAATTGTTTCAGCCAGATAACCAAAGCTAGAAAGGCCTAGAACATAAAAGCCAAAAGCGTGCGAGCCCCCGGCTAGCTGAATAGGTGGCGCCATGTAGTGGGGCCATAGTAAACCACAAAACCATAGTAATCACAAAACTGTCATTGCAGAGACATTGTGCATTGTACGTCTCGTGAAAAAAAAATCGCGCAGCAGCGTCATTGCAATTGAGTTACCTTTTTATAATTTTCACCTCGAAAAAAATTACGCGTAAGTCAACGTGTTTATGACTGGTTGGGTGAAGTGTCCCAAGATGTCGACACCATCGTTACAGTAACCTTGTATTTTTCACGTTTTTGCCTATACCAGGATACTGTACACGATAAAAAAGTATCGTGATTCTGCCGCAACGGCGATTCAAAAGTATGTAAGTTAAATGCAGTTAGCATCACCATTTATGGTTCGCGAAAACGTAAAGGTATACAAACCGGTGTCCGGTAACACGTTAAAGTAAAGAAGTATACGTACAAGGTAAAAGTTACACAGAGTTACAAGTTACACCATTGTTCTGTTGTCGCGTTTGTCGGACTACGACCGGCCGTCCGGATTGCTTGGCATCGACGGTGCCGGCTTCAGTCGCAACTACGGCACATACGAAAACAAGTTTTTCTTAGTGTTGAAAGCTGTCATAATAATTAAAAATAATTTATTGAAAGTAATTCACTTCATTTACCTAGGTACGTCAAATTCAACACTTTAAATGGTAAAACTATATAAAATATACTTACGTGACAGGACACCATGTTGCTGCGAGCGCGTGTGACCTTCGTGCGGCTCGCGTTTGCGTGCGCGCAACCGTGGCGCCAACTAAAAGGCATTCCGGTTGGGTTTGGGTTGGGTACCCAACGCCGCGCGCTCCCAAGCCCGCAACGCCCCAAGAGAATGCGTACCCAGCACTAAAACTGATGCGTGGGGCGTCGTATTGCATACTTCGTGTTCACTGTGTTGGCGTCACGTTGGCTCTGTAAAAGATAGGGTGTTTTGCGATAGATCGTGGCCGTTCGTGGCGCTATGCGGGAAACCAATGGAGAAGCGTCACTGCAAGGCTTCTAGACACGATGCGGTGATGGCGTCGCTTCGAGCCACAAAAAAGGAGCAAGAAGGAACGAATTTGACAGACGTGCGATATTGTAGTGGGATGGGAAACACGTCTATCGCATCTTCGAGGGAAAGCACTCGGAAGCACGTGTGGCGCAAGCAGGGCGACCCTATGCAGCGTCACAGCACGACCATTCCCTGAACTAAGGCGTACCAATGGTTCCCGTTGATAAGCGCGCGTTTGCACTGGCATTAAAAAAAGGAGGCGTTGGCCAAGTAATAGGCTAGACCGCCTTCGAAATAACTTGCAGAGATGAAACGCAGAGAGCGCCGCAACAAAACCGCTCGTGCCTGGAGGGCTCGGGCTGTTGGGGCACGTCATGCGCCCGTCACGCGAATGTTTGCATAAAATGTACGTGCGTCTGCGTCATTTGATCTCGCTCGCCTGCCGGTCGGGTCCAGGAGGGGATTTGTCGTGCGAAGGCTATGTGGGTCGAGTGGCAACTGTTTCGAGCTCACCTCCTCACGCTACGGTTTCGCTAGAGTGTACTGGAACTTTTGAGTGGCGCGATCGAAACTCTTTCCTCTTGCTTTCTCCATCCCCAACTTGTGGCGAAAGTAGCGGCGGCGGTGCCATCGCCCAATCTACCACAGAACACTGGTAGGTGTTCTGTGGATTACTCGGCTGGCTCGACGGCATGGCTGGCATCTCGGTTTTAGTCGCGAAATGACAAAGAAGTAGCGTCTAAACGATTGTTACGCGCCAGGTTGCACAACTGGATATCCGCGTGTGCAACAAAGTCGGAAGTATCACTTTTTAAGGCCCCGAAAGACGAAGAACGACGACTTCTTTGGGAGCGGAACCTCCATCGGCTTGACAAGCAGCTTGACGCCGATTGTGCTGTGTGCGAGTTACATTTCAAACCGCATTTCATTGTGAGAGACTACGTACATGTTATCAATGGTGTTCAAGTCCGAATTCCTAGGGGAGCGCTGACACTCGCCCCTGATGCAGTCCCGACGATCTTGTTCAACCTGCCTGCATGTTTGACGCTCAAAACTCCGGCTCCGCGGACCCAAACAAAGCGACGTCATCAGTGTGTGCCGGCTGAGAATGACAACAGAAAACAGCGACGCATTAGCACTCCTGCACAGCTTTTTGTGGATACCAACGATGCAACTTCTGCAGATGGCGACGAAGCTGACGAGGAAAGCTCAAGTCCCTCGTCTGACGCGGTTGTCACTCTCGGTGGCCTTCGTGGTCTTGTCCTACCATCAAAGTCAAGGGCGCTGCACGAGTTTCCTGAATTTGCTGGTGTGTCGTACGTAGCGTGCTCACTGAATACTAGCACTCGTGAACTTTGCATTCAATGAACCGTATACTTCACCTGTGCAGACAATGGAATCGTGCAATGTGAAGCGTTCGTGCAAGAGAAACTAATCAGCAAGTCCAGTTTAGTAACTGTTCGAGAAGCCTCAGATGCTCTGCAGCTTGTTGCAAGCGTCCCACTCTGTTGCTAGAGCAGCAGAAGCTTCATTTTTGCCACCATCGGACCTTACCCACGGTCTACACGCGCAAATGAAGTCAAGATGAAAAATCTTCTACAGTGTCAAAAGCGCACAGAAGCACCTAAAATTGAGTAGGCTATAAATTGCTACAGTGGCGTAAAAAGGATGTCATTTTTCGTGCATATTTTCTCACACTCTTAATTTTTTGACGGTACACCAAGAAGAAAAACAATTTTTTCTAGAAGAGGCTTTTAAGCGAGAGAACGTGCAAATAATGACGCGAAATCTCAAAATAAATCTTTGATCTTGAATCTTTTTGTATTAAACCTGTGATGGTAAATTTAGCAGCATTAGGTATCTCGGTGCATATTTCACCAATCTAAGCCAATTCATTGTTGCACTTTAGTGTCACTTCAAACGATCTTTCGACCATAACATCGTTTTTTAAAAATGCATTTTGGAAAGACAACCTTAACACTGTCATTCTGTTTGCTTCGCTTTGTGTTATCTTTTGTATCCTGGCTTTATATATTACGTTTTTTACAATTTACCTAATTGCAAATGTATTGTTTCAAAAATATATAAACCTTGCATTTTATGTTATCAATTATGATTAACATTAGTTACGACTCTGCTTTGCAGTGTTGCATTTTTTAAACTCTCAAAATCTTCCACTACTATGTTTCACCTAAGACATTCTTTTGCAGTATTACGTATTTGCATTTCTGTGGGTCCTACAGCAATGAATCTATTCCCATATTTCAAAACCAAAAAGAGGTTTGGAAAAACTCTGCTGTTCTTCAAATAATATCAATAAAGCCTACTTTTTTGTCGTGTGTGCACGCAGCCAAGAGCAACGAGCCTTTTATTTGAGTCCAGCTTTGGTGTTTTACGTGGAATCGACCAAGAGTTCTTCGTTTTGTGTGCAGCATATTCCTTTTTTTTGGGGGGGGGCGCTTCCGGTGTGTACTGGCCAGCTGGTTTCTCGTATAAAATATGTACACTTTAAAAATTAAAAAAAAAAACGCGCTCGTCATATTGTACAGTGTGCTATGCTGCTTCGGGCTGCAGTGTGGTCAGCAGCAACTTCAATAACAATAATGTCAAATAACGTTTATTTGCGCGGAAAAGGGGAGGTATGTGAATAAGAAAAAAAAAGAGGGAGATCATCTTCACACTTGGCGCGACAGAGAGGTACCAACACGTACGCGGAACGCCTGTCAGCCATCCGCCCGGGAAGATTGGTCGACGCCAGCGCCACCGCATCATTCCACGCCGAAACGGCCGCTCCCAGGCAGCCGCTCGCGCCACTCAAAAGCTTCTAGTACACTCTAGCCAAGAGGAGGACTGCAGCTATCCAAGCTCAGCTTAACGGAGCTAGACAAAGCTGTGTATGAAGCGGCCGAGATCCCTTATGAAAAAAGAGAGACGGACACGATTTGTCCGAATAATTTTCAGAACATCTTGGTCGTTAGCCCCCCAAACCAAGACCATGCAGACAAGTACCAAGGCATCAAGCACATCAAAGCCAACGACAAGTTGTATGAGGTGGGAGCATACGAGACGGCCCCGGAACTCACTGCCAAAGGTGTAATCAAAGGAGTTCCTTTGAACGAAACCCCACGGGACATCACCGCAGCTATTATTACAGCCCGAAATCCTACGGCGATCGCAGCCAAACGTCTTGGCAACACCACGACAGTGATAGTCCTTTTTGACAGCAGCAGAGTCCCAACGCACGTTATGTACAGAGGAGTGCTCACACGATGTTCACTATACAGGAAACAAGTTGACTTTTGCAAACAATGCAACAGACTTGGGCACAGGAGTGACGTGTGTTGGAGGCTAAACGACAAGCTGTGTGCGGGTTGTGGAACGCCTGACCAGAGCGAGGACCACCACTGTCAGCCACGATGTCAGCTGTGCGGCAAGGATCATCCCACGGCTGAGAAACTCTGTAAGGCCAAGTTCAAGACACCCTACATTGTTAAACAACGCCAGTGGTTCCGACAACTTCAAGAGACGCTCGAGGAGAACTTCCCCCCTACCACCAAGCTAACCGAACGTGGGAGGTTCAAATTCCGGACGAGGGCAACGCCTGGGTCCAGATCAAGGTCCTGCTACTGCGCAACGCCCCGCGGCCACACTGCCCAGTCTCCGGGACCGAGAAGGTGCACATCCTGTTCCAGATCCCGGTCTAAGCCAAAGGGTGGCAATGGCCATCAAGGGAACCCGGCATTCACGGTGAGCTGGTCAGACGTGGCTGAAGGAACGCGCCCTGAGCCTTCGGGGGAGACTGCGCATAATATCAGTGATATAGCGGAGCTGAAAAAAGAAAACGCTGAGCTTAGAGAATCGATATCAGAACTTACTCGGGAAATTCAAAGTCTTAAAAACTGCACAAATAGAACTTCTAGTCAAATGCATTCCACGGCCCAAGAGCGCCTCGAAGAAATGCCAGATAACCGAATGGACGAGGACAGTACCCCGCCACCTCTTAAAAGAAAAGCTCAGGTGTCTAATGACAAAACTACGGCGCAAACCTCGAACATTAATCAAACACTGTCCGAATTACAGAGAGCAGTTAAGGAACAGGCAGAGGCAACCAACAACCTCTCGCTTGCGATATTCATGATCATGAATAGCCTAGATAAACTCGAAGCTAACGTAGTTAATCTCAACCCTAGGACACCTCCGGTACTTCCAGCTACCAACCTTCCGATGAGCACTGAAGGCAATTCACACTTATCTCAGGGCACCACATCAGTGGCTATATCAACTAATTTCATGAGGCCTGCCTCCTTTCACCCTCCTCCCTCTTTGATAACCAACTCAAAATGGGACAGCCAAGAAAAAGGGACTTAATTATTTGGAAGTGGAATTGCAGGAGCTATGAGGGGAAGAGAGCAGTCCTTCAACAACACCTTAGAGACAGGACCAAACCGGATGTTCTAATTTTGCAGGAAACCCATGGTTTAGCTAAGCTACCGGGATATCAGGCGATCGGCCCCTCAACAGGGGATATTAGAACACTAACCACTCTAGTAAGGAAGGGACTCGTAGCAATCTGCCACGACACCCGCATCACAGAAATTGAGCATATACTCGTACAACTTGCCCCTACAAGAGAAAAATCTCCGAGCATATTTATCCTGAATTTGTACAGCAATCCCACTCGCATACGACAACGCTTCCTTCTTCTCTTTAAGAAGGCCGTAGATATAGCGGGACCCAATCAACTCGTCATAGGTGGAGACTTTAACGCTCCACACAGTGCTTGGGGATACGGATACACAAGAGCTAAAGGAAAAACGCTATGGCACGATATTCAAGAAACAGGCTTAACTCTCATCACTGACCCCGACTCCCCTACGCGTATGGGAACTGGGCTTGCAAGAGACACCACTTCAGACTTAACGTTAGTTCGTAACGCGGGGACCGCTAAATGGAAAAACACATTCGATGATCTGGGGAGTGATCATCGAATATTAGAAATCAGGATAGAAACCATGGCTGCCGCAAAAATTCAGAGACAGATTAGATGGACCGACTGGGATAAGTTTCGAAAAGTCAGAAACGCGAAAAAACAAGACCCTATCAGCAATATAGAAGATTGGATCAAAGATGTCAATAACGACGTAAGCGAGGCAACTAGAAGTATCACTTTAAGTCCACCCCTAGAGCAGGTTGATAGCCGTCTCGCACACATGTGGGAGGCCAAGCAATCACTGCAAAATAGATGGCGGGGACAGAGGCACAACAGGCTCTTGCGCAAGCGCATAGCCAAGCTGAACAAACAGATCGAAGAACATTGTAAGCAGCTAAGCAAACAGCAATGGGACCAAGTTTGTAATAGTCTCGATGGCCAAATGAATGCTGGTAAGACATGGCGCATGCTCAAACACCTGCTAGACCCAGATAACACCAAATCAGCACGCAAGCAAACCTTGCGTAAACTGGTGCACCGGTATAACGGCAGTGAGGAGGACTTTATCGCTGAGGCCAGCAACACATACATTCCCGCCATGCCTGGCATAGAGCACGGACGATATTCCGGAGGCCCGAACGGGCTCTTAGATGAGGAGTTTACTGTGGCTGAAATCAGGGCTGTGCTACAGAAGCTAAACACCAAATCTGCACCGGGACCAGACGGGATCACTAACAGAACACTACGGAACCTTGACGACCAAGCCATAGAGAACATCACGCAATATATTAACGAGTGCAGGACCGAGGGCACTATACCAAAACAGTGGAAAAAAGCTAAAGTAATCCTCATCCCCAAGCCCGGGAAACCCCCGATCTATCGAATTTACGCCCCATATCACTAACGTCTTGTGCTGGAAAGCTGATGGAACACGCTTTTCTAGACAGAATCAACACTTATCTTGAGGAGAACGAAATCTACCCAGATTCCATGTTGGGGTTCCGCACACGGCTCTACACGCAAGACGCCATGCTGCAAATTAAGCAGCAGATTCTAGACAACAAAACAAGAGCTACCCGGGCGATCTTAGGATTAGACCTTAAAAAAGCCTTCGACAAAGCATCGCATACGGCTATCTTACATCAGATCTGCCAATGAAGCTTAGGATCAAGAGCGTATAACTATGTCAAGGACTTCCTAACAGACAGAACGTCATCCATCGTAATGGGAGAACTGAGATCTGAGGAAAGGCTTATAAGCAGTGCTGGTACCCCACAGGGTTCGGTCATATCGCCAATGCTGTTTAATCTCATAATGATAGGACTCCCGGCGTGACTGTGCTCAATATACAGAACACATCATTCTATATATGCAGATGATATCACCATCTGGGCGTGTGAAGGTAGTGACGGAGAGATAGAGCAGAGACTACAGGAGGCCGTCATCACTATTGAGGAGTATCTTGAAGGTAGTGGCCTCAAGTGCTCGCCAGATAAATCCGAACTCCTCCTCTATCACCCACGCTTAAAGGCAGGCCACCCAAGGGATACAACCGGGACCGTGCTTACGAAGAGATCCAAATTCACACAAAAAACGGCAGGACTATTCCTATAGTGCAACAAATCAGAGTCCTTGGACTCATCATCGAGTCTAAGGGTACAAACGGTAAAACCGTCAAGAGGTTAGTATCCAAAGTCACCAACGCAATACGGCTAATAAAGAGAGTCACCAACAAACACCAAGGCATGAAAGAGGCTAACGTCATCAGGCTTATTTATTCATTCGCCATAAGTCCCATTATATATGTAGCGGCATATCTAAACTGGTATACAGCCGAAAAACTCAAAATCAACGCACTCATACGAAAGGCGTACAAACAAGCTTTGGGCTTTCCAGATAGCACCAGCAACGAAAAACTGTTTCAACTGGGCTTACATAACACTTTAGAGGAGCTGATAGAAGCACAACAGATTGCCCAGTTGGAGAGGCTAGCCAGCACGCGCACAGGACGGAGTATCCTTGACAAGTTGGGGATAAATTACCATAGGCAACAAGGAAGTAAAGTGTCGGTTCTAAAGGTGATCAGGGAAAAGATCCAGGTCCCCAATCTGCCCAAAAACATGCACCCCGAATTTAATCAGGGCAGAAGAGAAAGTCGCGCTAGAACTCTACTCAAGGCCTACGGCAGAGACAAGGAGGCGTTGTTCGTAGACGCAGCGGAGTACCCTAGTCACAAATCCTACGTTGCGGCAGTAATAAACACCGACCGCAAATGCGTAAACGCGTGCTCCATACGCTCGGATAATTCAGAAATCGCGGAAGAGGTGGCTATTGCGCAGGCCATAATTTCCCCGAAGTGTAGGTATGTCATCAGCGACTCGCAGTCGGCAATCCGTAACTATGCACGAGGAAGAATATCTCCCGAGGCAGCCAACATACTCCTCCGCAAGGCAAATCTGATATCATCAGAGAAATTCGAAGAAAGGTATATTATATGGTTCCCAGCCCACACCCCGTGTGCGTCCCTCATTCCCAACCTCAACGAGGAGGCTCACCGCGTAGCGCGAGGTCTCACTTACCGCACTCGCAATGGAACTTCACATGAGGTACTGGGAGGAGATGAGTGGTTGGAGAGGGACACAATGTTTAGGTTCTGTGACATTATCCAATTCTACCAAAAGTCGAGGCGCAGGTCTCCACCACCTAGCTCCACATTAGACAGATCTCAGGAGGTTGACTGGAGGCGACTTCAAACTAGAACATTTCCCAACCCGAAGCACCTAAATCACATCTACCCCGAACTATACCCAGATGACTCGTGTAAACTATGTAGCACGAGACGCGCCACCCTGGAGCATATGTTATGGGAATGCACAAAGATACAGGACGACAATGCAGTCTCCTCAGAACAGCTTGGGGCGCGGTGGAGAGCCGCGCTGATCAGCTCAGATCGGACAGATCAAATATGGGCCATCCAGCGAGCATGGGAGGCGGCTGAGAGACAGGGTCTCTCCACCACCCCTGGCGCGGCTTAGGCTCACGCCTCAATCCGCTGGGTAAATAAAGTTTGCTCACTCACTCAATACCAAGTAGGCCAAGTCACAGCTGCGTGGTTACGTCACTCTGTCCATCACCCACAGCACCTGCCAGTTCCTCCCTACACACATAGAAGGTGTTGCTCCTCCGCCCACTCGCAGCACACTTCTCTCTCGCTTCTACCTCGCCACCACCCGCAACGCCTCTTGGGCACGTGCTTTTTTTTGCATTTCGTTTGCGGCCTCATCGCGACGCCTGGCTCGTGCTCGGCTCGCACGAGCGTTTACAAAGACGGACGCCAAACGTGAGATGCACGAGGCCAAACATTCCGCCAACACAAGAACTTCCACGACTTTGCACCAGATGCATGAAGCAGAGTTCAGAGCGAGGAAAAAAAAAGAATTTGCAGAGAACCAACAAGAACGCGTGCTCGCTAGGACGTATAGCAGTGGCGTCATGGAGCTAGAAAAAAAAATTTGGCGTTTCCAAAAAAAAGTAAGTCTCACTGAATTAAGTCATCCATCCTGGGCCGATCCCCCTGAGTAGGTACAAGCCGTGGCTGTGGAATCATCATCATCATCTACGGCCTCGCGCTTTCAGACTATGCCACGTATGCTGCGGCTGCCATGCGGAACGCCGATTCCAGTGGAATCTCTCTGTCATTCGATGACTGGGCCAGTTCTAACCTTACGCTTTGCCCGGGCAACTTCATACGGAAGTCAATCGAGTCCGACACGTCACGGCGTCGCTCCCATCTCCGGGGAGCCGCAAGTTTTGGTCGCGGAAGCCGCTGGGAGACGAGCTTGACGGCCAATTGGCCCCACCCAGGGGCACCTTCCGGACTCGTCTGCGCCGCGGCCGTGGTACCCGCTTCTCCACCTCGTGCCTCAGCGGCCGCAGCTCCCTATGCCAGGCTTATGAAGGAGGCGAGGATGGAGGAGCCTGCTTCACGGGATGGACCCACGCCGATGTACCGGCGGCTTACGGTGAAGCGGCTGTGGTGTGCTCGACTTGGTCCTGGAACGGCTGCCGGTACCAGGGCAATAAGAGCCTGGCGCTTGCCGAGCAACAAGGGGGCGGGATGTTCTTCAACTTGAAGCGGCGGCTCCTTGCCACAGAGACCACCGTGGTCGGCCGTGGTGGTGATGTTCGGCCTCCGAGCCTCCACTCGGCCCGACCGACGGTGCTATTCAGATTCGAAGGTATGCGTACGAACTGCCACCTATTTATTCTTGCGGCATTCACTCGCGTCACTTCTCCATTAAGCAGTGTCCCGGTTCTTCACTGCGCTTGTGTTCTCCACGGAATGTGTGCACCATTTAAATTTGTGTAAAAACACGTAAATAAAAGCGCGAGTTACGAATGTTTGTTTCGAGAAAAAATGCTCGCACTATCTGCAGCGTCCTGTCGTTAGTTATGATGACTCGTAGTCTGGCGCCCCACAGTGGAATATTCTTAACACTTTGTTGACGCCGAATTAGGCATCTCAATCGAATTGAAATTTTCTCTATCAGAATATCATCTTAATAGGCCAAAACATCACATGGTAAGCGCTTGCAAAAACGCAACGGAATATCTTTTTTCGCTCGCTTTAAGAACGGGGTATAGGTGTGCCATTGTGTCACAGTTCTATGCATTTGCACAGTCCTGCAAAAAATAAAAAAATAAAAATATTGTGTTTTCAGCAAGAACAGATGGTCCATGTGCCTTACTTAGAGTATTCTGTCACACCTACCTTACGCTTTTCTATTTTCAGATGGCGTGTAAATGAAGACATCGGAAGAAGTGGAATAACGAATCCTGAAGAGCTCCGCCACAAGCGAAAACAGCGTGTCGAAGCAAGAACTACCGCGAAATTTGTTGCAGCTGTCGCGTTTTTCGAAGAAAAGGTCTGATGTGTGCGACCTGACTATAATATAGTACTGTAAATATTTATTCTTAACGGAAACATAAATCTGTTGCGTTGTTGACGTGAGTGATTTTGTCACATTCATTACAGTGAATGCGGTAAATTTCGACGTATATGAGACCAAGCGGCGAGCACTTGTACGCAGGGCATCTAGGCATGAGACGCAATCCATTCGCGGTACACTTCACTCGTGGTTCTTAACGTTCCAAAGAAAATCGAAAGAATGTTTCAATCTTCAAAGTCATATTTTGGTCTGGAAAAAGAAGATTGAAAAACGCATTGATTGTGATGTTCGAGGAGACCGAAAGGCTCAAAATTGCAACGGACTTTAATGCAAAGCGAAGATCCAAAATATAACTACACACAAGAAATTATGTACTTGTGGTTTTACATGATGAAAACAAGCTACAATTATGAGATAGGCCGTCGTGTAATGCTCTGGGTAATTTTGAGTTCCTGGGTTACTATAATGTCCCCTCACCAGCTCTGACAATTTTGATATGACCAGCGTAAGTCACACACTCTGCGTTCATGACCACGTCTGCCGAATTTCTCGACGTTACGTGCCGCGGGAATTGGTTAAATTCGAAGCTGAACGCTGCTTGCTCCTCCTTGCGGTGCTCCCAAAGAATGAGGGGATGACGTACACGGTGGAATGGCGCTATGTAGCAGGTAGTGTTGGGCAAGGAGGTTTTAAAAAAGAACGTTGCTAGAATGAGAGGTCCCACAATGCTTTTCCAGCATTAGTGAAGTCAGCTTTTGCCCTTAAAGAGCTCGGAAATATGCTATTTTCTGGTGGTTCCCGCTTAGAGATCAGATGGCTTTGATCTGTTAGTTTAAAGGTTACGGTAGGTATTGATTGAAGTATACTTGTTTCCGATGAAATAACACAGAGTTTTAGGTATCGGTGACCTAATCTACAATAAAATTTGCTTAGAATTCAAGGCTTACTAAAGAAACCTAGTATCATTAAGACGCACTTTGAGCACCATCTGGCCTGAAAAAAAAGATGTCACTTTAAACTGTTGGTTAAACTCATTGGGCGTGACAGGGAAGCGCTATTTTTCGATGGCTGAGTGTCAACAGCTCGTCATCGCCCTAGTAGAATGACAAACAGCCTCCAGCGCCACCTTACTGTGAGTACGGCTTCACTCCTGGGCAGTAATTTTCACTCCAGCAGTTTCTTTTTAAACCTTCTTCGTCTTGGGACATCGCTACTCGAAGTATAGGTGGCCCTGTGCTCTGATGTCGCCAACAGTGGAACGTGACACTGCTGCAATCATTTTACACTTGTGTAGTATGAGTTAACTTGAGGAGTTCTTCTTTAAACCTCCTTGAGTAAATTGTTGTTGTGTGTATGAATAAAACGTGAGCGAAACAGTTAGCACACAAATGGAATGCGTGCGTCTTCATATTTTCCCTCTGAATTGAAGCGAAATAATGAGCTAATGTGCCTCTGTTTCGCATTGATTTGCGCGTCGTGAAAATGTCCCCCTTACAACGAAAATAATTTTCTACCAAGTTCGAGGGCTAATTTGGCTCATTCATTCCCCCCCCCCCCCCATCTAGCTAAATGTTCATGCGCCACACCGGTACAAATGTCTCTGCCTCCATTCTCATTAATAGGTGTAAATAAAAGTGAACGCCTCCTCTACTTTATCAATGCCAGCCAGATGCGCCTGATCCAGCTGTTCACCACCTTTTCTTTTAGCGATTTCCTGCTCTCGCCCATCTCCTAGCCTTCGCCTGTGCTTTGCTCTCATGGGGGAGGGAGCCCCTCATGCAGCACCTCACGACGTAAATCATACGAAGTAATTAGGGAGTTGTAGTGCTGGGTACCCAAGCGGCTTGCATACCCAGGACGTTGGGGCGGCGGTACTGCGCATGCGCGAAACCCCAAACAGATGCGTCGCAAGATCGCTGGGGCGATGCGTCCGCGCGGTCATAAACAGCGCTGCCACCAATGGCCTCCCAGCGGAGATAACCTGCCCTGGCGCATCATGTTACCCGTGATGTAACTCACCTTTGCGGCGAGCCAAGCCGAGACTGACCAGAGCCACCAGCTTGACACAATTATTATAGCACAAAGGCGCTAAATCTCGGACAGCATGGATCGGCCGCCTTCTAAGATGTCGCCTCCGGCGAAGCAGCGCAAGGTTTTACTTCACGCCCGAGGTGGACATTTTGTGTTACGTGAAATACTGGCGGTGAATAAATAGTGATTAAATTGTTTCAGCCAGATAACCAAAGCTAGAAAGGCCTAGAACATAAAAGCCAAAAGCGTGCGAGCCCCCGACTAGCTGAATAGGTGGCGCCATCTAGTGGGGCCTCAGTAAACCAGGCAATCACAAAACTGTTATTACAGAGACATTGTGCATTGTACTTCTCGTGAAAAAACCGCGCAGCAGCGTTATTACAATTGAGTTACCTTTTTAATCATTTTCACCTCGAAAACAATTACGCGTAAACCAACGTGTTTATGACTGGTTGGATGAAGTGTCACAAGATGTCGACACCATCGTTACAGTAACCTTGTATTTTCCACAATTTTGCCTATACCAGGATACTGTACACGATAAAAAAAGTCTCGTGATTCTGCCGCAACGGCGATTCAAAAGTATGTAAGTTAAATGCAGTTAGCATCACCATTTATGTTTCACGAAAACGTAAAGGTATACATGTTTACGTACGTACGTAAACGTCTACGTATGAGGAGCTGAAAACGTTGGAATACATGCGTTTCGGTAAGACGGTAAACGCAAACCGGTATCCGGTAACACGTTAAAGTAAAGAAGTATACGTACAAGGTAAAAGTTACAGAGAGTTACAAGTTACACCATTGTTCTGTTGTCGCGTTTGTCGGACTACAGCCGGCCGTCCGGATTGCTTGGCATCGACGGTTCCGGCTTCAGTCGCGACTACAGCACATACGAAAAAAAGTTTTTTTAGTGTTGAAAGCTGTCATAATAATTAAAAATAATTTATTGAAAGTGATTCACTTCATTTAACTATGTACGTCAAATTCAACACTTTAAATTGTAAAAATAATTAAAATATACGTACGTGACCGGACGCTATGTTGCTGCGAGCGCGTGTGACCTTCGTGCGGCTCGCGTTTGCGTGCGCGCAACCGTGGCGCCAACTAAAAGGCATTCATTTGGGTATGGGTTGGGTACCCAACGCCACGCGCTCCCAAGCCCGCAACGCCCCAAGAGAATGCGTACCCAGCACTGAAACTGATGCGTGGGGCGTCTTCTTGCTTACCTCGTGTTCACTGGGTTGGCGTCACGCTGGCTCTGTAAAAGATAAAGTGTTTTGCGATAGATCGTGGCCATTCGTGGAGCTATTAGGGCAACCGATGGTGAAGCGTTACTGTAAAGCTTCTAGACACTATGCACCGTGATGCTGTGGCGGCGTTGCTTCGAGCCACAAAAAAGGAGCTCGAAGGAACAAATTTGACAGACGTACGATATTGTAGCGGGAAACACGTCTATCGCATCTTCGGGGGAAAGCACTCGGAAGCACGTGTGGCGCAAGCAGCGTGACCCCTCATGCAGCGTCACAGCACGACCATTCCCTGAACTAAGGTGGACCGATGGCTCCCGTTGTTAAGCGTGCGTTTGCTCTGGCATTAAAATAAATGGCGCTGGCCAAGTTATCGACAAGACCGCCTTCGGCGTTGATTGATATGTGGGGTTTACAGTCCCAAAACCACCATATGATTATGAGAGACGCCGTAGTGGAAGGCTCTGGAAATGTCACCCACCTGGTGTTCTTTAACGTGCACCCACATCTGAGTACACGGGCCTACAACATTTCCGCCTCTGTCGGAAATGCAACCGCCACAGCCGGGATTCAAACCCGCGACCTGCGGGTCAGCAGCCGAGTACCTTAGCCACTAGACCACTGCGGTGGGGCCCGCCTTCGGCAAAACTTGCAGATGTGAAACGCAGAGAACGCCGCAGCAACACAGCTCGAGCCTGGAGGGCTCGGGCTGGTTGGGTCACGTCATGCGTCCGTGACCTTGTCTACGAATGTGCGCATGAAATGTACGCGCGTCTGCGTCATTTGATCTTGTCGCTCGCCTCCCGGCCAGGTCAAGGAAGTGATTTGTCTTGCGAAGGCTACGTGGGTCGAGTGGCAACTGTTTCGAGCTCACCTCCTCATGCAATGGTTTCGCGCTGGTTTTATCAGCTCTAAATGAACCGATTGAAATGATTCTTGTGGCATGACGTTTTTAGGGGTGAAGCTCCTTATAGCGGCACCCGTTCGTCCCTCGTAGCCGTTGTAGTGTGATACAAGTATGACATTTTGACCTCCGAGGTGGTGCCGGTGCCGTTGTAGTGTGATACAAGTATGACATTTTGACCTCCGAGGTGGTGCCGGTGAGAGATTTCTTCTGTGCCTTGTTGAACAATAAAAGACTATAGTGCTCAATGTTCATGCCAATGGCTGCTATGTGGGAATGAGAGACAGAATTCGGCTTTTAGTTAACACGCACGCTGCGAATTTTTTTATTGTTCAACAACACACAGAAGAAAAGAAAGGGTTGCTACGTTATACTCACTGGGCGTAGCCTCCTAGGTTTTAGAAAGGTTTAGCGAGCGTTGGGCCGCAGTGTCATGAATACAGTGAACTAGTACATACCATGAACTCGAGGTGGTTAAAGGTGGGAAGTAGACACGAAACGCAAGCCGTAAGAAGGTATGCGTGTGCCTCCTCTCGCTCAGTCCTTGGAATGTCCGCTGGATGACGGTGCTTCTATATGAGGAATATATGATGAAAAGATGCGAGATGATGGGACTTGGAGTGTTGAATAGATGGACGAACGGACACACAGACAGATGCATGGATGGACGCATGAACGGCTGCACGGACGGATGGACGCATGAACGAACGCAGGTACGGGCGCACGAACAGACCCATGGATGGTCACACAGACGGACGCATGGACGGACGAATGCTTCGCCCCACTCTCCATCATTCACTCCGTGGATATGCTGCCATTTTTTTTTTCATTTCGTTTGCGGCTTCATCGCGACGCCTGGCTCGTGCTCGGCTCACACGAGCGTTTACAAAGACGAACGCCAAACGTGAGATGCACGAGGTCAAACATTTCGCCAACACAAGAACTTCCACCACCTTGCACCAGATGCGTGAAGCAGAGTTCAGAGCGAGGAAAAAAAAGAACTTGCAGAGAGCCAACAAGAACGCGTGCTCGCTATGACGTATAGCAGTGGCGTCATAGAGCAAGAAAAAAAGTTGTGGCGTTTCCTAAAAAAAAAGAAGAAGTCTCACTGAATTAGGTCATTGATCCTGGGTTGATCCCCCTGAGTGGGTAGAAGCCATGGCTGTGGAATCATCATCATCATCATCTACGGCCTCGCGCTTTCAGACAATGCCACGTATGCTGCGGCTGCCATGCGGAACGCCGATTCCAGTGGAATCTCTCTGTCATTCGATGACTGCGTCAGTTGTAACCTTATGCTTTGCCCGGGCAACTTCATACGGAAGTCAATCGAGTCCGACACGTCACGGCGTCGCTCCCATCTCCGAGGGGCCGCAAGTTTTGGTCGCGGAAGCCGCTGGCAGACGAGGTTAAAGGCCAATTGGCCCCACCCAGGGGCACCTTCCGAACTCGTCTGCGCCGCGGCCATGGTACCCGCTTCTCCACCTCATGCCTCAGCGGCCGCATCTCCCTACGCCAGGTTTATGAAAGAGCGGAGGATGGAGGAGCCTGCTTCACGGGATGGACCCACGCCGATGTACCGGCGGCTAACGGTGAAGCGGCTGTGGTGTGCTCGACTTGGTCCTGGAACGGCTGCTGGTACCAGCGCAATAAGAGCCTGGCGCTTACCGAGCAACAAGGTGGCGGGAGGTTCTTCAACTTGAAGCGGTGGCTCCTTGCCACAGAGACCACCGAGGTCGGCCGTTGTGGTGATGTCCGGCCTCCAAGCCTCCACTCGGCCCGACCGACGGTGCTATTCAGATTTGAAGGTATGTGTACGAACTGCCGCCTATTTATTTTCGCGGCATTCATTCGCGTCACTTCGCCATTAAGCAGTGCCCCGGTTTTTCACTGCGCTTGTGTTCTCCACGGAATGTGTGCACCATTTAAATTTGTGTAAAAACACGTAAATAAAAGCGCGAGTTATGAATGTTTGTTTCGAGAAAAAATGCTCGCAATATCTGCAGCGTCCTGTCGTTAGTTATGACGACTCGTAGTCTGGTGCCCCACAGTGCAATATTCGTAACTTTTCGTGGACGCCGAATTAGGCAATTCATTCGAACTGAAATTTTCGCTATCAGAATATCATCTTAATAGGCCAGAACATCACATGGTGAGCGCTTGCAAAACCGCAATGAAATATTTTTTTTCTCTCGCTTTAAGCACGGGGTATAACTGTGCCATTGTGGCACAATTATATGCATTTCCACAGTCCAGCAAAAAATAAAAATAATAAAAATATCGTGTTTTCAGCAAGAACAGATGGTCCATGCGCCTTATTTTGAGTATTCTGTCACACTTACCTTACGCTTTTCTGTTTTCAGATGACGTGCAAATGAAGTCTTCGGAAGCAGTGGAATAACGCATCTTCAAGAGCTCCGCCACAAGCACAAACACCGTTTCGAAGCAACAACTACCGCGAAATTTGTTGCAGCTGTCGCGTTTTCCGAAGAAACGGTCCAATGTGTGCGACCTGATTTTAATATTGTACTGTAAATAATTATACTTAACGGAAATATAAATCTATTGCATTGTTGACGTGAGCGATTTTGTCACAGTCACCTACAGCGAATGCGGTAAATTTCGGCGTATACGAGACCAAGCGGCGAGCGCTTGTAAGCAGGCCATCTAGGCATGAGACGCAATTCATTAGCGGTAAACTTCAACCGTGGTTCTTAATGTTCAAAAAAAAAAACCGAAAGAAGGATATTTCAATCAGAGTCATATTTTCTTCTGAAAAAAAAAAGAAGATTAGAAAATGCATTGATCGTAGTCTTCGAGGAGACCGAGAGGCTCGAAATCGCACTGGACTTTAATGCGAAGCGAAGATCCAGAATATAACTACACACAAGAAATGTATTGGAGGTCTTACATGATGAAAACAAGCTATAATGATGAGATAGGCCGTCGTCTAATGCTCCGGTTAATTTAGAGTTCCTGGGTTACTATAATCGCCCCTCACCAGCTCTGACAATTTTGATATGACCAGCGTAATGCACACACTCTGCGTTCATGGCCACGTCTGCCAAAGTTTTCGAAGTTACGTGCCGCGTGAATGGGTTAAATTCGAAGCTGAACGCTGCTTGCTCCTCCTTGCGGCGCTCCCAAAGAATGAGGGGATGACGTACACGGTGGAATGCCGCTATTTAGCAGGTAGTGTTGGGCAAGGAGATTTTAAAAGAGAACGTTGCTTGAATGGGAGCTCCCACAATGCTTTTTTAGCAATAGTGAAGTCAGTTTTTGCCCTAAAGAACTCGGAAATGTGCTCTTTTCTGGTGATGCCCGCTTAGAGATTAGATGGCTTTGATCTGCTAGCTTAAAGGTTATGGTAGGTATTGATTGAAATATATTTGTTTCCGATAA
The DNA here is from genome assembly GCA_013436015.1 of Rhipicephalus annulatus. Taxonomy (NCBI): domain Eukaryota; kingdom Metazoa; phylum Arthropoda; class Arachnida; order Ixodida; family Ixodidae; genus Rhipicephalus; species Rhipicephalus annulatus. Next base: position 88,625 of record WOVY01015376.1, read on the forward strand.
AATAACACAGAGTTTTGAGTATCAGTGACCAAATCTACAATAAAATTTGCTTAGAATTCAAGGCTTACTAAAGAAACTTAGTATCATTAAGACGCACTTTGAGCACCATCTGGCCTGAAAAAAAAATGTCACTTTAAACTGTTTGTTAAACTCGTTGGGCGTGACAGGGAAGCGCTCCTTTTCGATGGCTGAGTGTCAACAGCTCATCATTGCCCTAGTAGAATGACAGCCTCCAGCGCCATCTTACTTTGAGTACGGCTTCCCTCCTGGGCAGTAATTTTCACTCCAGCAGTTTCTTTTTAAACCTTCTTCGAGTTGGGACATCGTTACTCGAAGTATAGGTGCCCCTGTGCTCTGATGTCGCCAACAGTGGAACGTGACACTGCTGTAATCATTTTACATTTGTGTAGTATGAGTTAATTTGAGTTCTTCTTTAAACCTCCTTGAGTAAATTGTTGTTGCGTGTATGAATAAAACGTGAACGAAACAGTTAGCACACAAATGGAGTGCGTGCGTCTTCATATTTTCCCTCTGAATTGAAGCGAGATGATGAGCTAATGTGCCTCTGTTTCGCATTGATTTGTGCGTCGTGAAAATGTCACCCCTTACAACGAAAATAATTTGCTACCACGTTCGAGGGCTAATTTAGCTCATTCATCCCCCCCCTATCTAGCTAAATGTTCATGCTTTTAGCATGGACACCGTACAAATGTCGCTGCCTTCATGCTCAATAATAGGTGTAAATACAAGTAAATGCCTCCTCTATTTTATAAATGCCAGCCAGATGCACCTGATCCAGCTGTTCACCACCCTTTCTTCTAGCGATTTCCTGCTCTCGCCCATCGCCTAGCTTTCGCCTGTGCTTTGCTCTCATGGGGGAAAGAGCCCCTTCATGCATTACCTCATGACGTAAATCACACGAACTAATTTTCGTTTAGATGTGTACAGATGCGTGGGGCGTCGTCTTGCATACCTCATGTTCACTATGTTGGCGTCACGCTGGCTCTGTAAAATATAAGGTGTTTTGAGATAGATCGTGACCGTTCGTCGTGCTATGAGGGCAACCAATGGGGAAGCGTCACTGCAAGGCTTCTAGATGCGATGCGCCGTGATGCTGTGGTGGCGTTGCTTCGAGCCACAAAAAAGGAGCACGAAGGAACGAATTTGACAGACGTACCGTATTGTAGTGGGAAACACGTCTATCGCATCTTCGGGGGAAAGCATTCGGAAGCACGTGTGGCGCAAGCAGCGTGACTCCTCATGCAGCGTCACATCACGACTATTCCCTGAACTAAGGCGGACCGATGGCTTCCGTTCATGAGCGTGTGTTTCACTGGCATTAAAATGAAGGAGGCGTTGGCCAAGTAATCGGCTAGGCCACCTTCGGCATAACTTGCAGAGATGAAACGCAGAGAACGCGGCAACAACACCGCTCGTGCCTGGAGGGCCCGGGCTGGTTGGGGCACTTCATGCGTCTGTGACCTTGTCTACGAATGTGCGCATGAAATGTGCGCACGTCTGCGTCATTTGACCCTCTCGCTCACCTGCCAGTCAGGTCAAAGAAGAGATTTGTCGTGTGAAGGCTACGTGGGTCGAGTGGCAACTGTTTCGAGCTCGCCTCCTCACACTATGGTTTCGTGCTGGTTTTCTCAGCTCTAAATGAACTGAACCGATAGAAATGATTCTTGTGGCATGACGCTTTTTGTAGTGGCACGCTTCCACGATCGCTTACAGCACTACGAATCCCGAGCGGTGCGCCCAGTGCACTTCCGCTCGCAGCGCCTGAACTATGCGTGGTGCAATACGCTCCCTATAAAGATCTTGTTCCCTCTCCAGCGTTCGTCGTGTGCTGACGGATAGAGTTTCCTCAAACTAACAAGAGGGAACTGTGGCGCTGCGATCGTTCAGCGACCACGGGAATGATGGGTAGTACACGGATTTTCCTAACCTTCGTACTTGTGAGCGGCGAATCGCATTTGTTGCTTTGTTTATTGCTGATTTTGGTTTTGTTAAAAAATACAAACCATTTTGTACTTCGCGACCCGATTTGAAATGGTGAGCCTAAAAGGACAAGGTGGTGAAGATGGTGAGCCTAAAAGAACAAGGGCGTGAAGTGCAACCACTGAACATTTGTTGATTTTCGTTTCGTGAGAAAACAGCTTCAAGTCACACGAACACACATAGAGCCAGAAGTATGAAGATTAGACAAATCCGTGTACTACGCATCAGTTTCGTGCTCACTGAAGCGCCGTGCATTGCAGCTCTCGCAGATACTAGCACCAGAGTTCCCTTTAGTGTGTATTTAGGAAACTTATGTGCTGACGTAAATTCCGCCGATCTCCTACACTCGTCTGTATATATATAGGCAACGTACGTCGCGTTCTTATACTCTTCATCGGACACACAACAACTTCTTGCTAAAGTTTGTGAGGGGACCTTGTGTACTCACATTGCAAAGTAACTGGGCCTCTAGCATTGAGCGTCCATACAAAAGGCAACCGCTGTAGCCCGGATTGAATCCGCGGCCGCAGCCTCGCACTGTAACCACTGCACCACAAAGTCGGACAAGTCTACATACGAGAGGCAAGTGAAAGTTGGTCTGCCATCGTACCGTGGAGACGCGTATCACCGAAGTACTCTTGCAGCATACTTCATCATCATCATCATCATCATCATCATCATCATCATCATCAGCCTGACTACGTCCACTGCAGGACAAAGGCCTCTCCCATGTTCCGCCAGTTAACCCGGTCCTGTGCTTGCTGCTGCCAATTTATACCCGCGAACTTCTTAATCTCATCTGCCCACCTAACCTTCTGTCTCCCCCTAACGCGCTTCCCTTCTCTGGGAATCCAGTTAGTTACCCTTAATGACCAGCGGTTATCCTGTCTACGCGCTACATGCCCGGCCAATGTCCATTTCCTCTTCTTTATTTCAACTATGATATCCTTAACCCCCGTTTGTCCCCTAATCCACTCTGCTCTCTTCTTGTCTCTTAAGGTTACACCTACCATTTTTATTTCCATTGCTCGCTGCGTCGTCCTCAATTTAAGCTGCACCCTCTTTGTAAGTCTCCAGGTTTCTGCTCCGTAGCTAAGTACCGGCAAAATACAGCCGTTATATACCTTCCTCTTGAGGGATAGTAGAAATCTACCTGTCATAATTTGAGAGTGCTTGCCGAATATGCTCCACCCCATTCTTATTCTTCTAGTTACTTCAATCTCGTGGTTCGGCTCTGCGGTTATTACCTGCCCTAAGTAGACATAGTGTTTTACAACTTCAAGTGCACTATTACCTATCTCGAAGCGCTGCTCCTTTCCGAGGTTGTTGTGCATTACTTTCGTTTTTTGCAGATTAATTTTAAGACCCACCTTTCTGCTCTCCTTGTTAAACTCCGTAACCATGAGTTACAATTCGTCCCCTGAGTTACTCAGCAATGCAATGTCATCGGTGAAGCGCAGGTTACTAAGGTATTCTCCATTAACTCTTATCCCTAACTGCTCCCATTCTAGGCTTCTGAAAACCTCCTGTAAGCACGCGGTAAATAGCATTGGGGAGATTGTGTCCCCCTGCCTTACACCCTTCTTGATTGGTATTCTGTTGCTTTCTTTATGAAGCACTATGGTAGCAGTTGATCCCCTGTAGATTTCTTCCAGAATATTTATATATACTTCATCTACGCCCTGATTCCGCAGTGTCTGCATGACGGCTCATATTTCTACTGAATCAAACGCCTTCTCGTAATCTATGAAGGCTATGTATAGTGGTTGGTTATACTCTGAGCATTTCTCTATTACCTGATTGATAGTATGAATGTGGTCGATTGTTGAGTAGCCTGTTCGAAATCCTGCTTGTTCCTTTGGTTGATTTAATTCTAATGTTTTCTTTACTCTGTTAGCAATTACCTTTGTAAATAGCTGGTATACTACAGAGAGCAAACTGATCGGCCTGTAATTCTTCAAGTCCTTGTCATCTCCTTTCTTATGTATTAAGATGATGTTCGCGTTCTTCCAAGACTCTGGTACTCTTCCCGTCAGGAGACACCTCGTAAACAGGGTGGCCAGTTTTTCTAACACAATCTGTTCTCCATCTTTCAGCAGATCTGATGTTACCTGATCCTCACCAGCAGTTTTGCCTCTTTACATGCTCTCCAAAGCTTTTCTGACTTCTTCTATCATTACTGGTGGGGTGTTATCTGGGTTACTGCTAGTTCTTATAATATTAAGGTCGCAGTTGTCTCCGCTACTGTACAGATCTCTGTAAAACTCCTCCGCTATTTTAACTATCCTATCCATATTGGTAGTTATTTTTCCTTCTTTGTCCCTTAGTGCATACATCCGACTTTTGCCTATTCCAAGTTTCCTCTTCACTGCTTTGACGCTTCCTCCGTTTTTCAGAGCGTGTTCAATTCTCTCCATGTTATACCTTCTTACATCGCATACCTTACGTCTATAATTCAACTTCGAAAGCTCTGCCAGGTCTATTTTGTCTGTTGTACTTGACACTTTCATGACATGACGCTTCTTAATTAGGTTCTTCGTTTCCTGGGAAAGCTTGCCAGTGTCCTGTCTAACTACCCTGCCTCCAACTTCCACTGCACACTCCGTAATAATACTCGTCAGATTATCCTTCATTGTATCTACGCTAAGGTTGGTTTCCTCACTAAGAGCCGAGTACCTGTTCTGCAGCGACACTCTGAATTCCTGTACTTTCCCTCTCAGTGCTACCTCATTGATTGGCTTCTTGCGTATCAGTTTCTGTCGTTCTTTCTTCAAGTCTAGGCGAATTCGAGACCGTACGATTCTATGGTCACTGCATCATACCTTGCCAACCACTTCCACATCCTGCACGATTCCTGGGTGTACACTCATTATAAGGTCTATTTCCTTCTTATTTTCGCCATTAGGGCTCCTCCATGTCCACTTGCGGTTTTTTCCTTTTCGGTAGAAGGTATTCAAAATCCGTAAATTATTGCGTTCTGCGAATTCTACTAGTAGCTCTCCTCTGGCATTTCTAGTACCGATGCCATAATCTCTTACTGCCTGGTCTCCAGCCTGCTTCTTCCCTACCTTTGCATTAAAGTTGCCCATCACTGTAGTATACTGCGTTTTTACCTTACTCATTGCCGATTCCACGTCTTCATAGAAGCTTTCAACTGAAGCGTCATCATGGCTGGATGTAGGCGCGTAAGCCTGTACTACCTTTATCTTGTATCTTTTATTCAATTTAATTACGATACCTACCACCCTTTCATTAATGCTATAGTATTCCTCTATGTTGCCAGCTATGTTTCCATGAATTAGGAACCCCACTCCCAGTTATCTTCTGTCTGCCAAGCCCCGATAGCAAAGGACGTGCCCATTCTGTAGCAATGTATAGGCCTCATCTGTCCTTCTAACCTCACTGAGCCCTATTATATCCCATTTAACACCCTCTAGCTCCTCGAATAGTACAGCTAGACTTCCCTCACTAGATAAGGTTCTAGTGTTAAACGTTGCCAAGTTCAGGTTCCAATGGCGGCCTGTCCGGATCCAGAGATTCTTAGCAACCTCTGCTGCGTTGCAGATCTGACCGCCGCCGTGGTCAGTTGCTTCGCAGCTGCTGGGGACTGAGGGCTGTGAGCTATTTGACGTATGCATGTGGGAGGTAGTGGCCAGATACTGCACCAGGGTGGCCAATCCTCCTCTGGTGAGGGGGTGCGTTCCCGGCGGTGGTTACCGGCGAGGCCGCACCCCAGGCCTCTTAATGCAGTTCCATGAACACGCGGATTTTTTTTTATATCCGGTTGGGAACTTAGCGGCACCGGTATTTGAACCACGGACCTCTTGCATGCGAGGCGAATGCTCTAACCACTACGCCATCGCCGCACTCGCGTAGGGATACGGCGCAGCAATTGGGGTTGCTGGCACGACATAGGGCGGCGTGGCAGGTTGAGCATATGGCACACACTGTGGCGTAGGCCGAGCAGGGACGGTGGCGTACGTGAGAGGCGTAGTGACAGGTGGTTGCTGATGCATCGGTGGAAGGGCTCAGCGACTTGGGTCCGAATGGCATGTTGGTGGTCCGGTGCCAAAGCTTGCGCGGGATCATGTGTCAGTGGCAGCAGTGACAGCTGGCGCGCTACCTCTTCGCGGACGAAGTCCTTGATTGTCGAAAGCAGCGGCTGCTGATCGGTAGGATGGGCAGCTAGGTGCAAGCTTGCGAGAGTCTCTGGCGTCGTGAGAGCCTGACGAGCAATTCCGCACTGCCTACGCAACTCATCGAAGCTCTGACAGAGAGAAACGAGCAAAGCAATTGTGGGGGGATTTCTCGCGAGCAACATCTGAAAGGCGCCGTCGTCAATGCCTTTCGAAATGTGCCTGATTTTTTCTTCCTCAGGCATGATAGAGTTGACGCAGTTGCATAGATGCAACGCATCTTCAATGTAGCCCGTGTAGTAGGTCTCGCCTGGTTGCTGCGCACGGTGACGTAAACGGTGCTCGGCTTGAAGCTTGCGTGCCGCAGGTAGTCCAAAGACGTCCGTAATAGCAGTCTTGAATGCAGACCACGTAGGAATGTCAGCTACGTAGTTATTAAACCCCAGTTGCGCGGTGTTCGCAAGGTAGAACGTGACGTAGCCCAGCTTACTTGGGTCGTCCTATTTGTTACTTGCGCCAACTTTGTCGTACCTCGCCAACCAATCTTCGACGTCCGACTCAGTGGAGCCCGTGAAGATAGGAGGATCTCGTTGAGGATACACGGCGCCGCAAGTGACATGGACGGTCGAAGGTCCCACCAGGAGAGGCGTCTCGGTGGCCATGTTCATGTCACGTAGAGGGGGAAGCTTACGGGAGCGAAGTTCCAGGTTTGTACGGGAGTCCACACACCTCCACCAGATGTCACGTAGTTTATTTACGTACAGACCTACTGGAAGGCCGAGGAACGCCAGAAGAGCGAGGAACGTCAACAGGCCGAAAATACAAAACTAGCGCAAGCTCGGGTCGCGCGTGTGCACCAACGCTGTGGCTTGCTGTTTCTTGCTGCTTCGTCGTTATTCGCATAGTTCCCTACAGTTTTAATAAGAAACCCAAAAAGTTTGTATGCTAAAACATTTCATAAACAAAAAAAGACAACTTTTGAATAAGGAGTAATACCACAGGCAAAAAAAAAAATTAAACACAATTTCCAAGCATACAAACTGTTATAAGATTACTTGGCATTCTTTATTTAAAGAGTTATAACAATAGATTAAGTACTCTAGACCTAGAGTTATGTCTGCCGTGGTGGTGTAACAGTTACAGTGCTCGGCTACTGACTCGAAGGTTGCACGTTCGACTCTAGCCCCGGCAGTCGCATTTTGATGGAGGCGAAATGGTAGACGGCCACGTAAATGTGTGAAGCCAGTTCACGCCAAGGAACACCAGATGGGCTAAATTTGCAGAGCTCTGCACTATGATGCCTCTCAAAATCATATCATGGTTTTAGGATGTTAAACCCCACAATTTATTATTACTCCTAGAGTTAGGAAAAATGCAGTTAGACATATTAAAAAATTGGGAGACCCTTAAGCTTCGCCTTTAAGAGTTGAACGCGATAGCGAAATACGCCCCCTAGTGCACCCTTCAACTGCTAAGTGGATACTTATTCATATGTTTTGTTACATACACATGCACGCACACAAATATGCACACAGCAGATTGGACCAGCGCGTGCGATTATCGTCGAATGAGTTCATTTTCGCCGTGACACCTGTTGAACAAAATGCATTAAAGGGGCCCTGAAACACTTCTTCAAGTAACCATGAAATGAATTCACTAGAACAGCTTATTGCCTCACAAATTCAATGCCGCAAAATTTTTATGAATCCGTCCAGTGTGAGTGGAGTCACAAAGGTTTGTCGCATGCTGCAATTGCATTATCTCTTCTCTCGTCCTGACAAAAGCGCTGGAAGCAAGCAGGGAGGGGTGGCAGAGCAAAAAAAAAAAAAAAAACTACCGCGCCTCATGACCTTGAGCACTTTTTTTTTCTTCAAAGCGGCTTTTTCACTGTGATCATGTGCACACGCGTGGACAAGTAGCGGCCTTCAGCGGCTATCTCCGTAACTTGATTTTTCGGTCGCAGTTGCACAGACGATTTTTCACTCAAAACCAACGGGGCCAACGCCGCCGGCGGGTTTTCTGCGACACGAGCTCTTTAACGCTATCAGGTCAAAACATTGACGCCTTGGTTACCCCCTCCCCACTATTTTTTTCAGTATAAAATATATAGAACACAATTTTACATACCTAAATACAGCCATTAAATACACATTTCAAAGCAGACAATAATTTAAAGTAAGTCATAGAAATGAAATACCTAACTAACAGAATAAATAAATAGCTAAATGAATGAATAAATAAGTCGTCTGGTTGCTTCTAAGCAACATAGGAAACCAGTGGAACTGCTTTGTTCTCCTTTCTTCCCACCATGTGTGGTTTTGAATGTCGATAACATCGTATTGCTCACATGTGCTTCACTTTGAATTTTAAGTTTGCATGCTCTTTGGAAATCCGTCCCAAACATAAAAATGCAGAATATGTAGAAATGGCTATAACAGTTTGTATACAGTTCCTAAGATGGTGCCAGAAGTGGAGGTATGCGGCACCTTTTTTAACTAAACTTTGGTAAACATCGATCACCAGTGATAGATCTGTAGTTGTGGGCTAAGAGAGGTTTAAACAATGATTACAATGAGCCATGCCTTATGCTTCAGTTCCATCTACACGTGTACTTTCTCCACAAATGCAGTTTAACTGAGACATCTGCTTTCCGAGGTCGACAAATGATCCAATGTATGTTAAATGTAATGTTCTGTTGATGCATAGGTGCAGGCCATAAGCTTGGAGACTACTGAAAAATACATAAAAACTGCATGTGTATGCATGATATACTTGTGTGGTATCTGGTGTCAAGATGGTGGCAGTACAAACATTCTATAAAATTGCAGTCATTCATTCTGCCTCATTTCAGGTTCATCCACTGCACCTCACAATTGAGGCAGCACCTCTGGTTTGAACTAGAGCTCGTTTTGCTTTAAGTATAGAACTGAAATGTAAGCAATACTATGCACACTTTTAAACAATATGTATGTGCATTCTATCTTTGTCTTGCAGAACACATAACACAAATATACAATCCTTTTGCTAACTAAATATAACTACACGTGAAATGGCTCTGAATTAAACATTTAATTTATGACATTTTTCCAGGCTCAAAGGAGGAGGACTATTAATGCTTGAATATTAAATCTATGTAAATTATTGACACAAAAGTCAACATCATTCGTGCTGCTATTCAACTCTGTGTAGTAACAAAAAATAACCACGATGCCATTATTCGCCATTCTTCGGAGAATCGTAGTACCCGCTACACGCCTGTAAAGCATTATATGCTCTTTGTTTATGCCGTGGTTGATAACGATGACAAATTGGGACTGAGGCTTTCGTTATGGGTTGAATCATTCAACTCATTTCGCAATTCGCGGTCTGTGACGCCTGGTTGTTGATTTACCGTCCTGTAATGCTTTATTACATACTCACGCTAAAGCGATTCATTACCCACCGTGAAGCCTGCATGGGGTCAGTTTGTAGCGGCGCTTCAAACACCGTCGTGGCTTAGTGTTAGAATATTGGCTTGCCCCCGTTAAACCCTGTGGGAGGGAAATACAATGCACCATACCCGAGAGAATCAACACAAATTTTGCCTGTGTTACGGAGGGCGGTCCTTTGAAAGCTAACTAGGGGTTTCTGAAAGCTTGCTTAAACCAAACTTCACCTTGACTATAGCCCCTGTTACTCTTAATAAAGTAAAAAAAAATCGGTGGTCGTAACAAAGCTCCGAATATGCTGATTGGCTAGACGCGTTGTTGCGCTGAATGGGCTGTTTGGCTTTTATAGTGCAGGAACTGTATACTCCGACAGAAAAGGAGCGAAGTTTGCGGCATGCCCAGTGAACTCGTAATGAACATGTCTCGTAGGAACTATTATTTGGTACTCCTGCTTCTTACCACTTGCATCTGGCCCAGTGATCAGAGTACAAGGTTTAGCGATGCAACCTAGTCATTAACTAACGAAAGGAAAAATGGCGCACTATTTTATGGTAGAGCTGTTCGCAATTTGCGTCAGCGGCGAAGCGTTGGCTCATACGACGCCCGCATGTATGCGGCTTTTCGGGCCGCGTTTGATTCAGCTAATTGAGGGCAGCGCCGAGCTCTTTGTTTAGAAGCGAACTTTCTTTGCGTGTTTTATTTACTTTTCATTTTTGTCTGTTCCTTTTTTTTCTTTCCTTTTTCACTACTTCCGTTTTCCTTTTCTCTATCTCATACTTCCTTCAGAAAGAGTTGGCAGCCTTTGTGCGCCTCTAGGTGAAAGTTGTGAGCCTGCTCCTTGGCCCTATCTTTTTTTGTTCTTGACAACAACAACAACAACAACAACAACAACAACAACAACAACAACAACAACAACAACAACAACAACAACAACAACAACAACAACAACAACAACAACAACAACAATGACGACGATGACGACGACGACGAAAACAACAGCAACAGCAAAAACAACAACAACAACAACAACAACTTCACGGGGGAAAAAGAAAGAAAAACAAGCGCCGGTTGCTCGTCTTGCCCAGTCTTCGTGACAGCACTGTTTTTACTCTGTCTATACTCGCCTTAAAAAAAAGAAAATGATGACCGCTAACCTCGCAACCTGAATCCCTCGGGGCCCTAACAACTGGCGAAATCCCAGTAGAATGGGAACGGAGTCGAGGGAGAATGCGGTAAGGACGAAGCATCGAAACAGTGAGGCGGTAGCGAAGCGAAAAGTGATCCGCGATGGTAACAATGCTGGCTTCGTTACGAAGTGCAACTTGTAAACGGGAAAGTCGTAAAGCCCGTACCCGCCGCGCCAGAGTGACAACACACGACGCGGAAAGCAGGCAGAAACAGCCAAAAGTAAGACAAAAAGTGGCAGGGCTAGCGAGGAAGTATAGTCCATCCGACTGGCCTTTTCGCACCGATGTGTTCGACCGGGAGATGAAGTTTCTAGCCTCAAGGTAACGATGTTGGCGGACCAGTGTTCAAATAATGTCTGCGAGAAATGAGGGGAAAAAAGATAGATGGTGAGGAGAAACGAAGAAAAAAATTACAAAAATTGTTGTTGTCGTTCGCCATAATCGAAAGCAATGACGCGGGTCGGTCCCCGTCGAATCACCGCTTTCGTGTTCTCGTTTTACGATTTATTTATTTATCTAACTTTTCATTATACCTTATTTTGAAGTTGATGGGCTGCGCTCTTCGATGTGTCAGGCCAGCGAATAGCTGTACACAATAGCCTCTATATAAATGACTGCATGAACTTAAATTTATAAAATGTTTTATTGCCTTCGGATATAAAGGCATAGTCGTCAAAAGACGACCATGTTTGCTAAGTCTCAATGTTTATTTATAGGATATTGGATTTCTAAGCAATACCCCTCCCACCTCCACCCCTGGAGGGTCAGAATAAAGTGGCGTCGCGCTTCTGAACTTCGAAGGCGTGGGTTCGATTCCCATTTTCGTTGTCGCCGCACCTTGACGGGGAGAAATGCAAGAGCGCACTGCGCATTGTCACTGCACGCTATAACGAACACCAGATGGTCGAAACAACAGGAGCCCTCCACTACGGCGTCTCTCGTAAGGTGATCACGGTTTAGGGAAGTAAAACCACATTTACTACTAACCTTTAGAGCAACAAGTGACGCAGTAGAGACGACAAGACAGAGCACTTGGTCAGAAAGGAACTTAGCGCTGTGTTCTGCTGCCTTTCTTTTGTCCTTTTGTTGCACTAAAGGTAACTATGGACAAGCACCAACTATAGGCTGTCGTAGCATCGCGTTCATAAAACCTCGACATTACTATTAATAATATATTCTTGTTGTTGTCATGAGCACATTTGAAGTGACTCATTTTTCCTTCTCACCGCGGTGATACGTATTTTTTTATGTATACATGTGTGGGACCTCATGCCCTTTAAGCTGTATTATGTAACCTTTTTAGCGAGCTGTTCTTTTTTTGTTCATTTTATCAGCTGTTATTCTCTGCGTTATTTGTATTGCCCTTATTGTAGTGCATTTACGCCAACTGCACTAAATGAACTTCTTGTTCTTGTCATCAGCTTGTCCTCGTTACCATCTTTTTCGTTGACTGATTCCGACTGAGTGTTTCATAGTTGGTACTTATTTTATTTTAAAGAAAATGAGAAGTGAATGTGCAATAAGTGTGCCGACATAATTTAAGTATAGTATGGTAGACTAAAAAAAATATGCTTTATTATTTTATTACTAAAAAACAATATACACTTGGAGGAGCAAAACCGTGCATTGACGGGCGCGTAGGAGTGATCGAAGACCGTTAAATATGGCTCCGATGTTCTCCTTTCCTAGTAGATGCGAGAAATTTTTTTTTGTTATGTTCTCTGCGTGTATGCAGATGATATAAAAAGTAAGTCTAGGTCTGTTGAACATATTCACTTCCTACCATTTTCATACTTTTTTAGAGCAAATTTTCCCATAAAAATTATTTTTAGCGTAAATACTGCTGCTCGTTGCGAGCACGTTCCGCGCGTGGGTTTAAGCATAAAAAAACGTGTTTTTGTTGCTATCAGGATTTGAAAATTTTACAAACTTGGTGTACCTGTTCTTGAAAATTGTCGAACCAATTTGTCGAACCGATCGCGTTAAAGTTTTTTCAGATTACACCTGAATCTCTTCCAAAGAGTCTGAATCTAAAACTTTCAAAAAGTGTTGGTTCTCTAATTAAAAAAGAGTAATAAAAAGTCGCTCTGATGGCACCTGAGAAGTGGAGATCATAATTTTTTTCCTGAGATAAATTTAAGACCTCGTTTTGTATAGGTTCTAATTTATACCAACAATATGTGGTATAAGCGTGCCCAGGTTCACGGTCGTACAGTTTTTTTTTATTTTGAGAAAACGTACATTTAATTTCGTGCATCAATCTGAAATTTCGTATCAGCCTGAAGCAAGCAAAAAAAAGTTACAAAGCCATATTCGACAAGATGAAGGCCGCAAGAACTCTCATTGAACACGACATATTTCACAGTAAAATATGGAATACTTCCTAAGACATAAAGCGTAAACCAGGACAACGTGTTTAGCTCACAATACCCCCTTACGTATGGCTGAATAGGATTGCGAAAAAATAAATAAAAACAAAAAAAGTATTTTGAGGTTAGCCAGGACATCAAGATGGGGACAGTGTTGGGAAGTTTGCGAGCACGGAGAAAGTGTTACGCTGGCCGCCGGCTGTCGTCAGACGTTACAGAGTGCGTTTTAAAAGTCAGTTGTGTAACAAAGCTGAAAACTAGAAACAAAATATAAACAAAAAACCGCAGATATTGCAGGTCTTGCACGCGAGAAACAAGAGTGCATGTGACATTCACCGTCGAAGCCAAGTCAGCTCTTTCGTTTTTGTTTGTTTCAGCATTTCTTTTCATTTCTTTTCTGGACCTACATGGTGACGGTGAGCTTCGCGAAAGCGAAGAAAACGTGCACCCCTTTCACAATATAAGCGTCGGTCTTGCGCTGCACAAAAAAAAAAAAGCTCAGCAGCCTTCGATGGAACAGGGAACGCGCGCGCTTCGCATGTTCACTCACTATACCGTTCGCGGTATTGCTTCGTGGCTACGTCATTGCACAGTTACGCTCGATATTGCTTTGTTTGCTCCCTACCATTGCATGCTGGTGTTCCCGGGATAGCATATTGAAATAGAAAAAAAAACGCTTGCTTACAACAGCAGAGCGGACGTTTAAGTAAAACACGAGTGGGCGAAATGATGCCGTGTGCACCACTATATTTAATACGTGCCTCAAAATGAAATGAGCATTACATGATAAAACTGTCAGACATATAACATGTACCGTTTGTCCATCGAGGAGGTGTAGCTTGATAGCATGCGATTATCTTATCTTTAAATCTAAGAGGAGTGTTTGCTTGTCAAACTGGGGTAATGGTCGTGGTGCCTGACTGGTCAAGCTGAAGATCGCGGGATCGAATACCAGCGGTCACATTCAGATAGAGGCGAAGTGCTACAGAGGATCGCATACCGTGCAATGTGAGCGCACGTTGACGAGCACCACGCGGTGGATATTTCCGGAGCATTCCGCTACGGCGCCCCTCAAATCGCTGTTTTGGGCTGTCAAACCCCAACAGTCATTGTATTAGGCGACGCTGGATAACGTTTGACTCTGGTTTAGTTCATGTCCACTGAGATAAAATAAATATTTTTGGTGAGCCGGCTAAGTCGGCAAATATAGCGATAGTGCGTGGGAAAAAATGGACATGGCGTAAAAGTAAAAAAAAAGTGCGCGATTTTGGCCGCAAAGGCAAGACTACTTGCATAACCAGTGAGTATAATGACACTTTTTTGTACTTTTTAAACCACGAAGTTTCTCCCATATTACAAGATTTCAATTCGATACCGTCAGTTTACGCCGTCAATAACGTAATATCATGCGAAAGAAAAAAAAAAAACACGGGGATGTTTCAGTGCATGCCTCTTTATTCGCTCGATACAGTGCTGAGAGATAATAGGCCTGTATGAATTCACTATAGCTGTATTCACCGTACCTAACCCGGAATAGGTACAGATTCAATGGCTTTGCATTTCTGTTTTCATTTTCCCCTCTTAGCCGACCGACATGTTAGGAAATAGCTAGCTTACATTAATGTTTAATTGTTAAAAGGACAGACAATACTGTAGCAACAGCAAGGTCTGTCTATCTCAACACAGTTAAGTGCGATAACTTGCCCTTTGATTCTGAAATTTTCGCCAGTGTTCATATGTTTCAGGGTATGCGAGCATTGTGCAAATACGACAAAACACATGCTTTACCCATATGCTCAGCACTTCGAAATCCCAGCATCATACGACATGACCAACATGCCCACAATAAGTGAGACGGAAATAGGGAGGAGTACACACACACACACACACACACACACACACACACACACACACACACACACACACACACACACACACACACACACACACACACACACACACACACACACACACACACACACACACACACACACATATATATATATATATATATATATATATATATATATATATATATATATATATATATATATATATCAGTACATGGAAAAAGATAGCGAGCGGGACGTAGTGTATTATACAAAAATAGCGCCCGAAAATTTCTAATATTCAGGCAGAATGGCACAAAAGTGAAATAGAAAGTAACAGTAATGAGCATATATGGCTATTATAACTTAAATGATTCTTAAAAGGGAGAAAAGAAGCAAAAAGTGAGCCCTGTAACTGTCTGCATCATAGTGCGACACCTCAACAGTGGCTCACGAGGGATTGGGGAATAGAGGAATTAAGAGGGATAGGCAGAATTAAAGGGATAGGGAGAGAGGTCTGCCAGGGACACAGAGACCCACATACGGAATTAAGAAGAAGATATGAAAGATGAACGCAGTCGCAAAAGTCCGAGGACGGGGCACCCCTCAGCGAGAGCTCTTGTCGGCGTCAGGAGATGGCGCAGAGCGAGCCAGTCGGAGCTGCGCTGTCGTCGGAGATCGCTGGGTCACAACCGGTCGGCACGAAATCCAGCTAGCGAGTGAGGCTATTATACCTATACGGTGCATGTATACAACCCTAATGCATAGCGCTTGCAAATGAAGTCAACCAACGGGCGGGAAAGTATTTTTGTTGCCGACGTACATATTTACGTGAGAGCGTTAAACAGATCATTTCGCCGAAATTCCGGCGTCAACGTCGGTGTTGGCGTCAGCGTGTTGGTTGTGAGCGAAAGGTCATCATCTTGTTCATGATTAAAAATTGAAAGAGATGCAAATAAAATAAACAAATAAAAAAATTTGCTGTTACGAGTGAGAATCGAACCTAGGCGGTTTGCGTGGCAAGTAAGCATGTGGGTCTGGGCTGAAATTTCAGGGCTTCGAAAAACGAAGCTTGGTGTTGGGATGAAAGGGACAAAACTCAATGCCAAGGTCTACTGTGATCTGTTCTCTGTATGAACAGCACCGTCATTCCGTGGGCTAAAGAACATGAAAACAACATTGGCCGGTGAATGCAGCAAGACTGGGTCACTACACACGGAGCCAAGACAGCTTTTGAGTGGTGTGAAGTGAACCTCCCGGATTACTGGGCAAGGATATTTGGCCGTTAAATTCACCCAATCGCAAACCTATGGATTTTTATGTCGAGAGATCCTGGAGCAAAAAGCAAGCTTTTTAAAGCTAAAGTCAATCGAATGGATCACTTAAGCGCGTTCTAGAAAAGATATCAGAGGAATTTAATCCAGAAGAAATCGCGTTCATTTTTGCGAACTTCCAAGAGCGCGTTCAAGCCAGTGTTGACATTTCAAAGTAAAAACTTCATTTCTTCAGTAGAAATTATGAGCATTTCGAATAGAATAAAGCGCACCTCGTTTCTTTCACAAAATAAAAAGCTGTAGTCATTTATTCGTACTACAGTATTTTTTGGTCACCCTGTACCCACATACCAAAGAGGCATTGATGCATACATAATGGACGTAATGAGGGAAAGCTTGTTCAAGGGCAGAGCATACTGAATAAAAAGTAGAAGAAGAAAGAAGAGGATCAAGAAGTAGTCAGTACTTTCCCCGGTTTTATTCAACATATTACTTAGTACCACCCCGTTCATCCAGATGTGAAAACCTATGTTTATGCCGATGACATTGCTTTCTTCGCTATGGCACATGACTTCCACTGTCTCTACACTATCTTGCAAGCATATCTTAATGAAATAGAACATTGGCTGGATGGATTGATGTTGAACTTGAATACCGGTAAATGTGCTATTCTCGTTTTTCCTATCAAAGATCCCGTGCACATATCTATTAATTACAAGCTTCAAGATATCCCACAAGTACAATCATTGAAATATCTTGGAGTTATGTATAATGAACATCTAAATTGGCGCCCTCACATTGAATACATCGCGACAAAAGCAGTACGCGCGATGGGCGTATTGTGGAGGTTGAGCAATTGTAGATCAGGTATGAGAAGAAAGCCACTTTTGATTATATATAAAATGTATGTCCGACCTGTGTTGGAGTTTGGCTGCAATCTTTTTTCTGGTGCGCCAGCCTAAAAACTTCGGCCGCTCGTTCTGTTGGAAAGAAAGGCTTTACGGCTCTGCTTAAGACTTCCAAAGTATACTGCGAGTGCAGTGTTATACCTTGAAGCACGAATACCAACCTTATTATGTCGCTTTAACATTCTTATTGTGCAGACCTTTTTACGACTATATGAAGCACCGTTTGAACCTGGACAAATTATTTTTATTTCCAATCCTGACCTATTCTTCTCCGTGCATTGGCGCCGATTCCACAAACCACAAATAGTATTTTTTCAATCGTTACTTGAGCCTCTAAATGTACAAGTTCGTGATCTGATTCCTTTAACTGAGCAACAAAATTCTCCAGAAATTGTTTACCATGATATCTTCCCAACTCACGCTAAGCTATTACCTACAGGCATTTTAAATGGTTTATTGCATGACCATTTAAGTACTCTGCCAACAAATGTCATTATAGCAACGGACGCATCTCAATCACATGAAAAATCAGGCATTGGAATATATTGCTCCGTACTTGATTGGTCATTTTCACTTCGCTTACCGAATTTTCTTCCTGTGTTTCTGGCTGAATTCATGGCAATAATGTTAGCTTTGCGAAAGGTAAATATTTACATTCCAGTCGTAGCAGTCATAACTGATTCATTATCAGTGTGCTCTTCTCTGTCCGCATCTGGTCACTCACCTATAGTGAAACTTTTTAAATCATTGATTCCCTGTCATCTCCGAACTATTCACTTAATCTAGAAACCAGGGCACAAAGGTTTGTTGTTAAACGAAATAGCTGATTCTCTTGCGAAGGCATCTCTTTCGACACCAATTATTCCTATTTTCCTCATACAGTATACATTACGGTGGCGCGATTTCGCACACTTAAAATCAGGCAAAATTTATGTGACCCTGCACTGACGGCTTCTCCAGAACACAAACACTTGTTATTTCCCTGGCGCAGTGAACTGACTAATTCAAGGATGATGGAAGTTGTCATCACGAAATTTCGTTGCCGCGTTACCTTCCTTCAGTTTTACTTGCATAGATCAGCCATACCGAATTCCCCTATGTGCATTTACTGTAATCAAGAGGAAACGATCAGTCATTTTTTATTACATTGTCGCAGTTTCGATTTATTCAGGCAAAGCATACTAGCACCACCTCTTCAAAGACTGGGCTTGCAACTATCACAACCCGATCTTCTTTCATTTGGAGCCTCTACACTGGGTTTCAGCCACAGGGATGTTTTATTCGCCGTTCAAGAATACATCACTGCGACTAAACGATTTTCTTGCTAAATTACTGTCTCACTATTTTTCTTCTTTTTTTTCCGCAAACTTGATATCGGTATTTCAAATCAAAATTAAGTTACAAAAAATTTGTAGGAATGACGCATGGCTGAAAGTTTAGGGCAAATTCACCTTATAATCGGCCAATCCCCTTCTTTTGGTACGAGCCATTTGCACAGGGAAACAACAACAACAACAACAACAAAGAGTAGAAAGAAAAGCAGGAGAAAAATGGGCCCCAAGAGAAGGTAAACGAGAAAAAGAATAAATGAAATAGAAGAAGTCGAACCAGAAGTAGTAATAGTAGTCGTAGAAGTAGAAGGCGAATAATAATAATAATAATAATAATAATAATAATAATAATAATAATAATAATAATAATAATAGGAAAAAGAATAAGAAAGAGTGAAAAAGTAGAAAGAAGTAGTAGCAGAAGTTGGAAAAGTAGTAGAAGAAAAAGAAGAAAATGCGAAGAAGAGGCAGTAGAAGAAGTAGAAGAACAGAAGAAAAAGAAAAGAAGTAGAGATGTCGAAAAAAATATGAAAAAAAACGAGCAGAATAAGTGGAAGGAGGGAAGGTCTGAACGAGAGAAAAACACTTATTGCACTCTTTTCGTGTTATGTGCGTTATTTTCTCATAAACATTCAGTACTGAAAATGTCTAACTCATGTCATCAGTTCTTGCCCGATCCCCCTGAGTTGGTATGAGCCATAGTTGAGGCGTCATCATCATCATCAACAGAAGGAGGAGGAGGAATAATAATAAGAAGTGATGAAACAAAACAAATGCGAATGTTTCCTTGGCCAGTCCCCTAGAGGGGGTATGCGCCATAGTATGTGGGCTGTGAATAAACAAATGACTGCGAATTTAAATGATTACTTGTTGAAGCATTTCTACAGATTTAAGGAGCTATATAAAAAGCAGATTTTTGTTTTTGCTATTCTCACTTTCTATCCAGGATAAAGGCTGTACTGTCATATCTGATAGGTTAAAAACAGTAATGTCACTTTTTATTTTTCAGTAAGTTTTTTTTTCTTACCAATACTTGATACTTCACATGTATAAAGATTTCATATAACCAGTTCCTCGACAGAGCCTCTGAGTGGGTACGAGCCATGGTAGAGGCATAATCAGAATCATGATCAGAATCCCCCTGAGTTGGTATGTGCCACAGGCTACAGTCAAACAAACAAATAACAACAAGAAGAGGAGAAAAAAGACAAAGTTTGAATTCAGTCGTAATATGTGAACGAAGTCTGTATGCGTCAATATCTTTTCGGATATTCATAAAAGTACACTATGAAACGGTGCTGTGGTGTGATATACCTGACTCCCAGAACAGTTTTCATCAATTTCAAAAGTGAGCATTTTTACTCGATTTCCGAGAGTCGGGCTTATCGGGTTTTGATGAATGTTCAAAGGCTGTTGTACACGTCGCTCAGAGTGAGGCATGCTGACAATTTTGAAAAAAAAACAAACAAAAAGAACAACAATAACAACAAACAGAAAACCCGAATATTGAGCCAAGAGAAACAGTATCCAATATCCTACATATCAGAGCAAATAAAAAAAATACTAGTGGCTAAGAAAATAATAACATTAGGCGATTGAGCGCGACCCGAAATACTGCAGGCACGACCAGAAAAATGCGTAGTCAGTGTGTTTCTAAGCGGAATCAGTCTTATTCAATATGCCGACGAGACCAAAGAGAAAAAAAAAAGAAGTGGAGGAAATTAGGACTTCTCTGTTGCGCCTATTTCCGGCGTCCTGGCGAATGACGGTGAGGATATTGCGCCCTGGGCCTCGACACCTGCGTGTAGCTTGTGCGACGTCTCTGCTTATTACGACCGAGACTCAAATTCATGCTTCCTTTCACTTCTGTTCACTCGAAGATTGCAAGATTGCGCAGGGGGCTAAGTGAACGTGCACACGCCACTTTTCTCAGCAGCCGTGTGTCATGCCGCTGTATTAACGGTGACATGTTCCTCTGCTTATGTAGCTTTAGAAGTAAAGGGCGTGAGAAAATAGTATATAGCATACATCAGTACTAACTAGTGCGTTACTTTTCATAATAATAATAATAATAATAATAATAATAATAATAATAATAATAATAATAATAATAATAATAATAATAATAATAATAATAATACTAATAATAATAATAATAATAATACTAATAATAATAATAATAATAATAATAATAATAATAATAATAATAATATTCACGCGGACGCCTTTGGAGTAGTCAGGGATTTCGCTCAAAGACACGTACCACAGGCTGATTCGTACTTTATGTTTTATGTAGTACAAATTCTTCAAGTCCACTCTTTTTCATTAGCATTTGTTTGTGCCATATCTATCGCAGCCATACTCTTCAGAGACATAAAATTATTTTGTTGGCAGCTTTAGTATTGTTAACTTGAGTTTTTTTTAACTTAATCAATGGAATTGATGAATAATCTCACATGGTGGCAAGCGCTGCGCGTACATACGAAGATCGCCTCCGTCACTACGTAATCGTCATCAATGATCATTAGGTGGCTTCATGATTGTGAGAAGGTCACGTAGTTATGAAAGACCCATTTTTGATGAAGGTTTACGTGACGCCTAATTTAAGCAACTTTTTCGCCACGTGTTAACTTAAGGCGCCGATTGTAACCCCGACGTCGATTTTAACAATGACTGCAAGTTTCATTCGCGCAAGGTGCGTGCACGCGCCAATACAGCCGTTGTCTTTCGTTGTTGGTGGAGACCCTGGCATCCGGCATCATCGATCATGTAATCATTAATGACCGCTTCGTGGATCATCGAGCATGCCCGCAGGTGCTGTCGTCATTGGACTTGGTGCCGCATTGTTACTTGATCAATGCATTTTTTTACGCTGGTTCGCCGTAGCATAGTATGGCTTGGCGATTAAGGCATTCATAAGGGAGCTCGAGAGCTTTCATTTAAATAAAGTCTAAATGAAGAACTCATTCACAGATTTTTACAGCACGTTAAACAGCACACACAAGTTAGTTGTGAAACACTTCTGCGCAAGAATTCTTACCAGTACATTTCCTATGTTTTCAGGTGCTTGGTCTATCACTTGGCGCAAAAAAAGCTATAAGTAATAAATTTCGTATCAGTACCCCCTTTAAGTGTACACAAACAAGTGAACAGCAATTGCTGTTTCAAATATAGCCAATGATGAGGGTATGCGCAGATACTGAAGAGTTCCTTTAAAAGGGTTTCTAGCAGGCCAATGTCTAACCAAATAACAAGGAACTTTGAAAGTGGTGGTGCGTACATTCATGTAACCATAATCTTAATGACTTTATGCTATCCACATCATCGGATATTATAATTGTAAACAAACTTGCAAACATGCACGTAGCTCTACTATCTAGGAGGGTGGGCGACCACTGATGGATTGGAAGTGAATGCGCCTTGAGGCTTAGTAACGTACCATTCTGGACGTGTTGGTGCATCGCGTCTTTGTCCGTGTTTTTTTTTTTCGTGCGCTGGGAAACTACACCGCCTCGAGGGATATGCAGAGCAATAAACCAGTCATTGCATGATCGCTATTTAGAAGTCTACTAGCGCGAAGTGCGTTCCAGCGATATAAAGAATATAAAGAACAAACAAAAAAGCATCTGGCAATTAGGGCTGCTATATAAGGCTTGCGGTTCGCTATCTCACTCCTTTTGTTTATCTCTAGAAGCGACGTCTGCGCTTCCAGGAGGCTTTGTGGGAATTTCAAGAGTGATGAATTGTGTGCCTGTTTATCGTGCGCTGGGTCCTACAAGAACGACGATGAGAAGCAGAGACAGTTAGTCAACGAGTAAGGCGCAGACTTTCAACTAGTTTATTCGCATCCTGCGAAGTCCCCCAGCGTATACAGCGTATACAACGAGCCGCGTTTTTGGTTAAGGAAAGCTTGTGTGGGGGCTAGGTGAACACACTATAGGTAAAGGCCGCGCTACAAAGTTAAGGGCGAAAACGCTTACCGGTTAATCTTCCTGCCTTTCTGTTAAGTAATCAGAGTTGCCACATTGTGGACTTGAAAATGCGCCAGAAATCGAGCCAAACGTATAGCCAAAGTAGCCACGTCATTTAATATTATCGCCAAATTGGTAGCCAAATCGAACAGGAGCCGTATTATAGGCAGAGTCTTTACTATCCACGAATGAATAAAACCATTTTAAGTCAGTAAAACGCATAATGTAAATGTAGCCAGGAAAAAGCCATGACGTTAACTGGAAACTTTCGTCGCTAAATTGGTCCAAAAGTTGGAAGTTTGGCTCAAAGTAGCCACTAACGGCAGCCCTAGAACTTCATGCCTGCGATGTATCATATTAAGGTTAATGGGGTAAGTGATAGCGCATTGTCAAGATAACAGACGAAACAGAGTAAGATGAACAGCAGCTGATGCATTGGTAAGTCAGTTGGATCGAAGACCGATTATCGCGGATAACGTTCTACAGAAGCTTGATTTCGTCATTAGTCGGTTCTATTGAAGACTGGGATGCTTCCGAGTCGTTTGCTGCTTCGATGAATGGAGCTTATTTAGACTCTTTGTTACCACAGCGTGTAACCAACTCTGCGTCACGAAACGTTGGTGTTCATGTGTGTCGTTTGCAATGTGCCGCAAAATGACCCTCTTTTTGATATTGTTGGCATGCAAATCTGTGTTCGCGAATACGTCCAGAGACGCAGGGTCGCACGTTATGTATTGTTTGCCGCAAGCTAGGAAGTTACTATATACAACATACTCGGTATATAGCCCAAAAAATTTTTGCACTTTGCTGTTTACTGTTGCTTCACCTGGTGATCGTTCACTGTGTTGCATAGCACCTCGAGTAATTGTGCAGTGCTATTCGGAACAAAACTGTGACATCACGTGTTTCACCTTTCTTTTTGATGCAGCGTGAGATGCCGGACGTGTACGGTGTTACCGCATGCACCGCTTCATGACAGTCAACCTGTCCTTTTTAATTGGCGGCACCTCGTTTTCCCATCATTCCTGCGAGCATGCGCAGCCACTGTCGTTTAATATATCAGGCTGATTGCGGAGGCTGTGATCCACACGAGGATATAAACATAATGATGCTGATTTCCACAGCAGCAGATGGTATTCTTCCTGACGCATGAAAATGATATGCTTACTTTAATAATTTTTTTTCGCTTTTCACCTTCACTCATTCTTAATGCTGAGACAGGACGGGTCTCAAGTTGTGGCAGGTCGCTAGGTACGATTAAACCAGTCGTGAGTTCTCCCACCATTCCTCGTCAACATGTCGTTCATCCTCGTTTTCGTGGTAACTCGAGCGAGAAAGAACCGTTAACGCTTTTGCGAAACTGAGTTAAGAATGGGTCCCCGTAGTCGTCAGTTGTAGTTAGGCGCCAGTTTCAGTTCCGTGTTGGCACGCTTTTCTTTTTCTTCGCACAGTTCCCCCCATAGCGCGGCTCTACGTAAACGCCACCATCCACTCGACTCTGCCGCACTACCCTCCGGTTTCTCTGCGACTTCTCCGCCTCAGCATCCCAGAGAAAGCGGTTCGCGGCAGATGCCGGTGCGTCGCGCGAATGAGTAAACGAGAACCGCCTTGGCGCATGCGCAGCGCGCCGAGGAGCGCCGTTCGCGCTCTTTCCACTACCGCGCTGTCAGTGGCAGCGTGGCCCGTGGGCGAGTCGGGTCACCAGCAAGCGGAGGCGCGTACTTTTCGAGCGAGGACCACCCCGATTCATCTCTTTTTGGGATCGTTTTGCGGCCTTTTCTCTCTCTCCTCTCTGTTTGAACGAGAGTGAGAGAGAATCCCGTGCCTCCCTTGAGGAGTGTCGCCGACGAGTGGTGCTTTCTCAAGAAGATGCGTCGTCTCGGAGTGTCCGGAGGGTAGAAGATGCCGTGCGTGCGTGCCCGTCCTCTTCTTGAATGTGCGTGCAATGGCAAACCCCCGCACGCCGGCTGTCGCTGAAGTGCGGCGAAAACGTCGCCTGGGATTAACTTTGCCGTCGACGCAACTGTCACCGAGAGCATCTTACGCGCCCTCGTGGATTTGGCGCGCGATTGCCGCCGTGTGCTGCTTCGCCGCGGGTGTAACAGCGTCGGCTCACCTTCGTAAGTCCTTTCCGTTCGTTGCCTAGCCTTAGAAAAAACGTTTACACTCACATTTGCTTCTTCAACTCGTTTTCACAGTTCTGGGGCAAGCTTTGAGTGCCCTCGTAACCCTTATCAGCTGTTTCGGGATGCAAGAGCGTTTTCACCCCTGTCGTTGACTTCGGTAATTGTTTTGTTTGTCACATGACTTGTGTGTTACAGAAAAATCGAAAATTGGGCTAGTTGGATATGCTTGGTGTAACTGTCGTCCAAGCGCTCGAATAAACAGAAAGGAAGAGAGGACGACCTTGTGTGTTACGGTACGCACAGCCACCTCTTCCGCATGCCAGCGTTCACAAGAGCCTGCATTGTGTTTTGCCGCAGCGTGTGCTTGTTTACTATTTTTCCCCCTCCCCTGTGTTCAAGACGACAACGCTGCACCAGGGGGCATCTGTCACGGCTGTCCCATTTGTCTCCGTGCGATATATGTGAAGCCGGCTGCTGCATTCGCGAATGACCCCACTATCGTCGGTGTCGTTGATCTCAGAAGTGTGACGTAATCATGCGGCTATTTGTGGCATAAAGCTTTTCGACGGGAGTGAGCTAGATAGCGGGAGACCACGACTTAAACGAGGAACAACACAAACAAACAAACAAACAAACAAACAAACAAACAAACAAACAAACAAACAAACAAACATGAAAGCTAAGCAGGTAACCTTCGGATGTGACAAAAGTCTTCCTCTATTGAAATAAGAGGTTTAATAAGGTCGAAAAGCGGAGGAGCTTTCTTGGCCTAAAATCACACGGAAAATAAAAGGTGACATATCTGCATCACCGTGGCATTCAATGTAATCGTTCCACAGGTGACAACAACAACAAGAATGTGTATAAGGAGAATTACGAAAGATTCATAATTTAAGGCTTTTGTTTTAGCACAAAATTCACGCTTCAGAGGGGGCCATAATTTGAGGCACTTTGGTAAAATTATTTGTAATGTTCAGCTTTATTATACCGATTTCGTTCAGCGCGGTTGTGCAATGGCAATTTTTTCGAAAGAAATCTGCGATGAAAGTGACGGGTACTGCACAGAACTAGAGATGAGTTGGGCTAGTTGGTATTAACTGCAGATACAACTAATTAGTGCGAAAAACAACGGACAAAGTAGAGACAACACACTGAACGGAGTGCATATGTACTCCGTTCTCCTTGTCGTCTCTACCTTATCCGTTGTTTTCTTGCGCTAATTAGT
The DNA here is from genome assembly GCA_013436015.1 of Rhipicephalus annulatus. Lineage (NCBI taxonomy): Eukaryota > Metazoa > Arthropoda > Arachnida > Ixodida > Ixodidae > Rhipicephalus > Rhipicephalus annulatus. Next base: position 114,410 of record WOVY01015376.1, read on the forward strand.
TATGTCTATAGGTACTGTGCAACCATGCTATTATGGTAAGCTGCTGATTCAATGGAAGGTTTGATTGACTGATTTATATGTGGGGTTTAACGTCCCAAAACTACCATATGATTGAGAGACGCCGCAGTGAAGGGCTCCGAAAATTTCGACCCCCTGGAGTTCTTTAACGTGTACCCAAATCTGAGCACATGGCCTTGGATCATTCTCGCCTCCATCGAAAATGCAGCCGAGATTCAATCGCGCGACCTGCGGGTCAGCAGCCGAGTATACTTGGAGACCAACCACCACGGTGTGGCATAGAAGGTTTGATGCCAATGTGTCCAGATTTATATGCGCGCCAAAGAAGCCAAAGTGGTCGAAATATCCAGAGCCCTTCAATACGGCTAGTCTCATCGTATGTTTTTGGGACGTTAACCTCAACAAATATATATTATTAGGATTTCTCGTTTTTCAGAATGAATTCGCCAAGAGGGGCTGTTTTTTTCTTTTTTTTCTCTATTTTTTTTTCGAGCCACGTGGTCCGAGCGCGGCCATCACATTAATCATCGTCTGATAGGCGAGCTGGTATTTCCTTTTCGCCTCAGCAACCGTTTCTTTCACGCCTGTTGAACGAGGCGTAGCAGCAGCGACGGCCTAGCTGCTAGCGGCTTATCTCGTCTCTACGCCGCGAACAAGCTCGGCCGTGACGACGCCATCCATCGTTCTCGTCTTGCGGCGGCTCTTATCGCAAAGCCGATCGGAGTCATCCTTCCCACATTCGCCCGATCAACTCGTCAACTGCCAGCATCCCCCTTTTTTTTTCGTGACTCTGTCACACTGACATGGATCCTTCAAGCAAACAAGCCATACAGTGGTTGGATGTTGCGACAGCGGATAGCTGAACGAATCGCGGTTATCTTGACAGAGAGTCGGCGATTAATCCGAAATACTATATATAACTCCAGTATTTTTACTTTTTGCCTGCCAGACAGCAGCAAGTTCTACAGCGTCGGTAAATACATGCGTAAATAAATACATGCTCTTGGTCCCGCACTTCTTTAACCGAAGCTTTTCAATTATTCTCCCTTTTTCCCACCCCAAGTGTAGGGTAGTCAACCGAGCCAAGCTTGGTTAACCTCCCTGCCTTCTCTCTCTCTCTCTCTCTCTCTCTCTCTCTATATATATATATATATATATATATATATATATATATATATATATCTTTTATAACTCGCAGACTTCGAGGTCGTAAACGATAAGCCCGGCACCAGCTTGCGTACAGAAATGCGGCTCTCAAATCTTCACCGGTCACACTCACCGTTTTCCAATAGGTGATGCATGGCATGGCCTGCGGGTGCACGATCTCGGAGGCCATGGTTGATCCTGTCTTGGTCATGGGCTTGTCCGTGACCAGCTGCTTTTAATATCCGATCCTTAATCGAAGTTATTCCTTACTTTCTGCTGCCACATTTGAATGTTGTCAGGATTTGAACGAATGACCGTCGTTGTTGGCTGTAGCAGCTGAAGTGTTCGCAGCCCGCCACGGTGGTCTAGTTGCTAAGGCACTCGGTTGCTAACCCGCAGGTCGCGGGATCAAATCCCGGCACCGGCCACCCCATTTTAGATGGAGGCGATAATACTTGAGGTCCGTGTGCATAAATGTAGGTGCACGTCAAAGAATTTCGGGTGGTCAAAGTTTTCGGAGCCCTCGATCCACTATGGCCGCGGGAACGAATTCCGGCTGCGGTGGCTGCATTTTCGATGGAGGCGAAAATGCTGTAAGGCCCGTGTGCTCAGATTTGGGTGCACGTTAAAGAACCTCAGGTGGTCGAAATTTCCGGAGTCCTCCACTACGGTGTGTCTGATAATCGCATGGTAGTTTAGGGACGTTAAAGCCCGCATATCAACCAACCTCCACTTTGGCGTCTCTCATAATCACATAGTGGTTTTGGACGCTAAACCACAACAGTTATTTAAGAAGTAGTTTCGCCGCTAAACACGTGCATTACGGTTCGATTCTCAGCGTGGAGGAAGCAAACAGTTAGTATGAAGCATTGCACAATATGATCAACAGAAAGAAAGGATAGTAGTAGGTCGGGGACGTAGATTCTAAGATTCTATGGCCCCCACCTTTTCCCTATTAGGCAAGAACTTGAAGAACTCTTGATAATTTTTATTTTACTTGAAATTCGGGGTCACTTCTTTTGTAACGATGTTTTCTGCTCGGCCCCGCCGTGGTGGTCTAGTGGCTAAGGTACTCGGCTGCTGACCCGCAGGGCGCGGGTTCAAATCCCGGCTGCGGCGGCTGCATTTCCGATGGAGGCGGAAATGTTGTAGGCCCATGTGCTCAGATTTGGGTGCAAGTTAAAGAACCCCAGGTGGTCTAAATTTCCGGAGACCTCCACTACGGCGTCTCTCATAATCATATAGTGGTTTTGGGACGTTAAACCCCACATATCAATCATGTTTTCTGCTCGATATTTTTGCGTCAGTGTTAAAAAGAGCGAAAATATACATGAGCACAGAAAAAATTTCACCGCTGTGACGTAGTGACTCTGATGAATCACTAAACGGTTCCCTCACCACGTGCACGCTGTGTGACCTAGCCTGAATGATAGGAGAAGGAAGTAGAAGGAAAAGCAGGAATGTCAACCAGACTTCGAGTCCAGTTTGCTATCCTACGCTGGGGAAAGGATTAAGGAATGAAAAAAAAGGAGAGACTGAGAAGGGAACATGAAACAATTACGTACTTTGGGGTGGCTTACCGCTGCACTACATCGTGCTCTAAATTGGCAGATTTTTTTTCCTTAACCACAGAGGCCTTAATCCATCCAGACTCTACCTCTTGGCTCTTGGCTCCATGAGCCCGACCATCGAGTCCGGCCGATTTTATGTCGCCGAAAATGTCTGTAGTTTGTAGTATGGAATATCTTAGGCTGATGTGCACACACTCGGAATAAAAAAAAAAGAGGAACCACTGTAAACCGTGATTTGTACGTGATACTATAGACCGCGCGTGTGCATGTAACACAAAACTACCGAGAGTATCACTTCACGCGATGGTATTATAGAAATGACATAATAAAAAACGATTTGCACACGTAGCAACACTACAGTATCAGAACATAGTACGAATCTAACGTATGCATAAGTTTACGTGAAGAGATAAAGAGAAATGTCATTGCGAGACAACATTTTTATGCGTGGCTTCCAGGTGTCCCGAGCGTATTATAAACCTGCATAATGCTTTAATGGACAGAATGAGATAAAAAGTGGCACTGTTAAGCATATTTTATGCATGCATTACTCAGCGCTGTGCGTATAATAAATCAAAATTCCTGAGTGCATCATATCCCGTGGCGAGTTGAAATGAATGACTATAACATACAGCTCCACTGCTCTGTGTGCATAGAATACGAGATTAGTGAATGCATGACTTGACTGGATGAGAATAAAGGAGTGACTATATAACACAACACTGTTACGGTATGTAGAGTAAATATATTCTCTCCGCGAAAGTATGCCCATTTCAATCAACTATGCGTGTGAATATACTACAAAACTGCTGAGTGCATCACTTCACGTGTAGTCGCCAAAAGAATGACGTTGAAAAACATGATTTGTACATAAACAACACTGCTACACTCACGTGTGTTATAAACCTGCTGAATGCATCACTTGTCGGGAGGATATAAAAAGAAATTCAAGCTGACAAGCCTGGGCTAACAGCGGAGCTGGCAACCAAGCGACGCCACCTGTCGAACACAGATTGACCTCTTGCTTTATCCTCCTTTTTCATCACGACCTTCTTCCTCTTTCATCTTTCTTTGTTTTTATACATCTTCTGTCTTTTATATTTCTTGTTTTCTTCGTCTGTTTCTATTTTGACCTATCCCTTTTTCCTCTTCCCAACACACGCATCATGCCTCCTCAACCTGGCTTCTCTTTCTCACACCTTTTCTTTTTTTATTTTAATTTTATTTACTCTTAAAGCCATATGACGTTGCTCTGCAGGCTATATGCTCTGTTGTACTGTACCACACGCGTCAAATTAAACGTGAACAGCGGCAAGCATTCGCAGTGGTATAGCGCGCGCCGTCCATTCATCGGCATGAACGTGCGCGCACATCCGGTTTGGCAGCACTGCGCCTATGTGCGTGCCTGTCCAGAGGCATGACTTGGAGGCACGCACTATTGTGCATGCCGCTATTCGCGCCTCGTTTGAGGCTCATGGCAATAGGCTATGGTTCACTCTTATTACCTCCTTTTTCTCCTCCTTCCCATCTTTTTCTCACTTTTGCAACAGTCCAGCTCACCTTCATTTCTTCTTCTCATGCCTTGCATAACTACAATGAACGAGTCCATGCGCTGCTTTACCCTCGGCCCTCCTTCTTCCCTTCCTCACCACCCTCTCTTATTTCCCCTTTCCCACCCATTGCGCCACTGTTCCACGAATGGCTACGATATTCTATAGAGCTGCTCGGCAGATACCCGTTTTGTCTGGCGCATACCCACTGAGTTTTCTTTCTACAACACGGTTATTAAAGATCTGTGTCTACGGTGTCTCAACAACAAAGACTCTGGGTTTAACGGCTGGTGTCTGTACGACACCAGCTGTTAAAAGAAGTCACGTGATCCCGTTTGCATTTGTCTAAGCCCCCTCAAAGAAGAAAGCCGTCTCCTCCTTCTTCCCAGGTAATTGTACTGACGCCACCGCGAAAGATATTTCTGCGTCAAACGTGATCATAAAGTTAATTAATTAATTAATTAATTCATACGAACGTGGTGTTTCGCGGCCCCTGGCATCGGATGGATTGAACGCCTTCTGCACTCAAGCGATTTCTCGTCACCTACTTAATTGACCCTCATTTTGCCACGCGACAATGTCATTTGACAACCTGCGACCTGATGATGACGTCGCAAGATGGTGCCGTGACGCAGTAACGATGCTTTTGCGTCTTCCGTGTTGACACCGCCGATGCCGACAGTCTCTCTTTGCGCTTGATTAGACATTAAACGCTACCGCCTTAGAATGTCGTGAGCTTATGAAGGAAAAGCAAGGTTTATTTGAGGAACTGCAACAGTTAGGCTCGCCATGCGACAGCGTGATTGATCTTGTGTTTCCGCGTGGTTCCTCGATCTTCAGGAGACAGGTGTCGCGACTTCTCTTGATAGTATTGATTGCTACAGACCTCGCATGTGACTGGTGATAAGTGACAATTATGTTTGGGGTATAGTTCAGCGAGCTAGAGTACAGGCACAATACTATACACGTGGAATAGCACAGAGGCCACCGTCTTATGTAGGCTTACGTCGTGCTATGCACGATTTTTATTTTAAGAGCCTACTCGTGCTTAGTTAAAAAACAAACAAAGGACATTAGCTACAATTAGCACAGAGGAGACCGGGCGGGGCAATTGCCTGCAAATTATGCAAGGCTAGATCCGCCGTCTACCTACAATATTCTTAACCTTAACCTTAAAACACTCCATGGTGAGCGAAAAAGCAACGGCTTGATATTGTCAATTTCAGGTTGCCTCGTTGTTCACGGCATGAGGATTCCTCGCCTAAACACATGCCACACTTCAGCGCTATAAAACTGGCACACTGTAGCTGGACGCCACAGCAATAACCTGTATTCGCCGACGCAATTTCACGCTGATTTCATTCACCTCTCGAATCTGAGAATGTTCTCACCCCTTTGTCTGGTGGCTATTTAGGTATTGCTTCTGTTGTGTTTTCCGACATACCCGTACAGTTTATTCAGACGGCGTTATATCTCCGGCAACATCTTCGCCCCAATGGCGGTCGCCGAATCCACTGCAGCTTGATAAAGTTTCGCAAGAAAAGCAGGGTGGGCTGCTTAGAATTGCTGATCAGGCTGTTCTCGCGTGGAATCTGCGGACTACTGCGTCACATCGTTTAAATTTTTTAGCGATCGGTGCGACCGTGTTACGTGCGGCAATCACATAGGTAATGCAGTGAGCTCATTATATATACACGAAGGTTGTTCGGACCTAGTTAATTTGTCCCGGTAAAGAGCGCGTATACTCGTTTTGTTCGAGGAGGCCTAATAAAAAAAGAAACCTAATTGATTTTGTCTCTGTTTTCCTTTCTTGATAATATTTATATATTTAATTTTTAGGGCAGCATTGTCGTTACTTTTGGAATATTTATGAGCGTGCTGGTACTTTTGATTTATTAAAAGTGTGTCGAGAACTGATTTTACTGCAGAAGCGTTGAATTTTGGGAGATTTGGTGCATCACTGAGAAATTGTTGAGCGATACAAAACACACAAAAGAAGAAAATGTTCTTTTCATATGTTTTCTTGTGCCGTGTTCAGTTTTGCTGAACTATTTCACAGTAATTTTTACATACATTCTTGTCTATTTGTTTGAGGAGTCAAACAAAGAAACAGACAGACAGACAGACAGACAGACAGACAGACAGACAGACAGACAGACAGACAGACAGACAGACAGACAGACAGACAGACAGACAGACAGACAGACAGACAGACAGACAACAAACAACAGTAATGATAATGACAACGACAATGGAAACGACCACCGAAGTTGCGGTGGTCTAGTGGCTAAGGTACTCGGCTGCTGCCCCGCAGATCGCGGGATCGAATACCAGCAGCGGCGGCTGCATTTTCGATGGAGGCGGAAATGTTGTAGGCCGGTGTGCTCAGATTTGAGTGCACGTTAAGGAACCTCAGGTGGTCGAAATTTTCGGAGCGCTCCACTACGGCGTCTCTCATAATCATATGGTTGTTTTCGGACGTTAAACACCACATATCAGTGAATGACAACGACAACGAAGATGACAACGACAAAAACAAATCTCTACTATATAAATGTTTGATTGATATGATGGGTTTAACGCAACTAAACCACCGTATGATTATGAGAGACGCCGTAGTAAAAGTGTCCGGAAATTTCGACCACCTGGTATTCTTTAACGTGCACTCAAATCTGAGCACACGGGCCCACAGCATTTTCGCCTCCATCGAAAATGCAGCCGCCGCCTCCGCGATTCGATCCCGCGACCCGCGGGTAAGTAGCCGAGTGCCTTAGCCACTAGACCATCACGGCGGGGCAAATCTCTACTTGAGAACGAAGGCCTCGCCCAACCACATCCAGTTGCTCCTGACTGGCGCGAGTTCATTCAATTGCGCGCCTGTTAACTATCTGACTTTATCGCACCGTGTCATTTTCTGCCGTCCTTTACTGTACATGCCGCCTTTAGGAACACGTTCCTCTTTACGCATGTGTGGAAAATACTTGAAAGTAGGCTGCTTTAGAGTTTGCTATGATATGATGATGTTAGATTCGAGGAAACACACAAAAACAATAAGTGAAAAGAATAAGAGTCACCACGATGGACTGCTGGTAATCTGCTCTACTCATTACGTGGTCTTCTCAGCTTCAATCATATTCGTCTGTCTTAGTGGATTAGTGCCTATAGGTTGCTCGGCTGCTGACCCGAAGGTCAGGGGTTAGATCCCGGTTGTGTGCGTTGCATTTAGATGCAGGTGAATTGCCTTAGGCCTATGTTTTGCGCGATATGTCATTGAACGTTGAAGAAGACCAGACGGTCAAAATTTCCGCAGCCCTCAACTACGCCATGCCTCATAACCGTACCGTGGTTTTGACAAGTAAAACAACAACAACAGCAGCAACAACAACAACAACAACAACAACAACAACAACAACAACAACAACAACAACAACAACAACAACAACAAACATAATAATAATAATAATAATAATAATAATAATAATAATAATAATAATAATAATAATAATAATAATAATAATAATACTTTATTGTACACATCCATAAGAAATACAAAAAAAAACGGGCCTGTCTAAGTCCCCAGGACTTGTGCGACTAGGCCCGGCAGAGCCGGTTACAGCGATGTGGATACAAGGTAACAAAACTATTGTTGTTTCCTTACCAACGAACAGGCAAACGATTAACACCATTACTTTTTTTACAGGCAGTAAATAAAAAAAGAGGAACAAAGGAGGGACACAGAGCATACGCGGCATACAAATAGAACATGTGATTTTACAGCTCAGTGAGTAATTTCTTTAATTGCCTTATTGAACTCGCTGAAAAAAATTCGTTAGGTAGTGTGAAAATTGTTGGAATATATACACTTGTATATAATAATAATAATAATAATAATAATAATAATAATAATAATAATAATAATAATAATAATAATAATAATAATAATAATAATAATAATAATAATTGATTTACAAGCGTAAAAAGACATAAGGTTTAGGAAGGACACACACACACACACAGCGCAAAACTCACAACCGATTTATTATTTTGAACGCAGGGCCATCTTGTAGGCACGTGTCGAAACAACAGAAAGATAACATGAATAAAAGAAGCGATGAAACATGACAACTGCTTGCCAAAGAGACAATCAACCGAACGTAACCACGATGTCTAAAATTGTTAATATTCCTAAATTTCGTAAAAAGTCTAAAATTTCCTAATGGTTAGACGATTGAGTACATCTCGTCGCCGTTAGCTGATTGTCGTTTGCTCTCTGGTCGCCATATCTATCTCCCGGTATTTTCATGTTACGCCTCAGGTTAGTTCAATCGCTCGCTGCGAAGTCTCTGACTTCTCACTTTTCCCGGTTATGTGGCATAACAGAGAAAATTGCGTATTGCTAAAGGCTTTTGCATATTGCTACATACCAGTGGCATCGAGATCAAGACGATGAAATGAAGGGCGACAAGGAGGACAGACTGGCGCGAGCTAATCTGCATCGGTGGCGCTGCTTGCGTAATCAGGTTTAAATATCTTCTATTATGCGTGGGTGTCCTGCTCGTAACAATATCTTATGATCAGGAAAATTCATTTATTATATACTTCTATTTTGAAGGATGAACTTTATACTACAGTATTGATTTGGTATGCCTATGGTATGTGGTCATGCCAACTTTTTTTTGTTTCCTAGAGTATTTTTTTATCCTGATCTGCATCTGTCGTTACAAACTGATCTGGATAAACATACTCCACCTCTGATAGCTTTATAAGAAAAAATAAACCCCACAATAAGATGTGCGCAACCTCGCCATCAGCTAGTTCTATAGGTGTTTTAAAGAAATCATGGTTACGTAGACTGACATAGCCAATGCTTCTGGAATGTATTGAACTTCATCACTAAGTCATTTTTTAACCTACGTAATAGAAGCTGAGGGATGGAGTCGTAGACAGGTCCGAATAATTTTTTTAATTAAAGTTGCTATTTTCCACTTTTTGCATGCGCAAACGCTCAGCATAAGTGGTGGCCTTTCAACACCCCCGAAAAGCCGGTGACGCATCTTGTGGATCGAATCTGCGACATTGTTTCTGGCTAATACCATGCAACCATATTATCTAAATACACCTTAATCCTGTAGCTATCTCTTCTACGAACACAGTCGATCTATTATCCTCTATATTTGATTGATTGATTTGATTGATATGTGGGGTTTAATGTCGCAAAACCACCACATGATTATGACAGACGCCGTAGTGGAGGGCTCCGGAAATTCCGACCACCAGAGGTTCTTTATTCTCTATATTTCAGTATTTGTTAGTTCATTACTAACGTCTTTGATGCGCTTCAAACATTACAGGCCTATCTTTGTTGTTTCTAAATGATAGGCGCCACCTAGACCTTCCTTAATGGGATGAGCCATCATTCATCAATGGATGGCTCGCACTGACGTCACTAAAACAGCTATGTTGGGTAACCGCAAGGTGCACGCAATGTTTTTGATGGCGCGTGTTAATGTTATAATTAAATCACGTGGAAGTTATTTCCTTTTTGACGCATGGAGACCAATAAAATTCAGGCCACATCCTGATCATATTGAAGCCGGTTATTCGCTGTGTGATTATGCAGCCTTTACGTCACCAAGGCCATCATATTGGTGAACACGCGCGTCGTGAAACTACTACCATGACGTCACGTGCACACTATTTATACAAAATGTCTACAATAATGAAAAAACTGGAAATATTGTTTGAACATCACTGTTAGGATACCTGATGATAATATACCTGATTTATTTATTTCTCGAGGTTTTACGCGCGAAGTCATGGTGGGACTATGTGTGATAGCTTATGCGATGCCATCTGTTTCGTAATTCACTTGCACACTCCATGCTTAGCTTCATACCAATTAATCATTACAAGAATAATTCTTTGTTTTATTTGTGTTTTTATTTAAGCTGCAATCCGTATTTGTATTTCTCTGATGCTCTTATATGACTCAAGTGCACTTGTATAATTGTATTCATCTTGTATATGCATGACTAAATATGTCTAGTATATATATGATCTTATTTATGTATTAATCTATGCTCCTGTAACGGCCTCTGTTGTTGGAGTTATGTGTCTAGATAGGCGTGTGACACTCACTCAGGTATTCGTGCCTTTTCGTCACCCTCCTGGACACGACAAATGTACATTTGTTATTTGTCGTTGTCTGAAATAAATATTTCATCTTACCATTGTTATGTGCTCTCCTTAAAATTATTGACGACTGAAAATCCAGCGGCGAAGCACGGAGCGCAGAACGAATGCGACGTGTACTAAATTGGACAGTTGAAGAAAACCACTAAAATATGGAAACGGGAAAATAAAAACGAGCAACAAAACTGAGAGGTGAAAAGCAAGGATAGTGAGCCAGGGGTGGCTAAGTTGCTAACGTTTCACCATCTTTTCCCACTTTTCATTGGCTTCGTGTGCAACTCATGCAGCAGCTCGTCCAACAATAAACTATATAAAACTGGCTGAACTCGCCACCGTGCTTTTAGTTCACTGTTCCTCTGTCCACTTCCGTAACCCTTTGTGTTCAGATATAAAACCAGAAACAAAACGTCCTTCAGTCGACCGCTTCGATGTTACTCATTAAAACGTTCCGATCGTCTTCGCACAACGCATCAATTTGCCACCGGAAGCACATCTGACCTATTCTCGAGAAGAGAAATAAATAATAAATAAATATAAAGCAGGAAGGAAAGGAAAGAAAGGAAGAAAAAACTTTCGCTGACAGGTCGTCTAGACGTCAAAGAAAGAAATCCGGAGTCTGGACAGTGTCAATCAGGCGAACGAGACAGCAGGTGCAAACAAGACCGCAGCGCCGGAATGAGCAACCGTCTCGTTCTCGCGTCTTTCAGCGATTCGCTTTAACACCCGCAAGAAGGTGACGGTGACGAAACGCAGAGGCTGCCGTCGTCCAGACGAAAGCTGGAGAAGCGATTTCGTAGCTGTCGTTCCCAATTCCTCGCTCCCTTCCCATTCTCTCCGACATCCCCCCCTCCTTTTTTTTTCGCATCCCCCTTTGTGATCTAGATGGAGGCGCCGACGACAAATGTCTCCTTATATCCTCGACAAAAGGGGCTCTCAAGCTTTTGTGCGGAAGTAGTTAAGAGTTCGTAACGATGTGGCTGAGTTGAAAAAAGCAGCGAGGAGCGACGCGCCCTAGCAAAAAATAAGGAGAGATAACACGGCGTAGCTCAGCAGCTGTCTGGAGAAAGAATAACGAAGTTTGAGTGAGAACGAGTGACAATTTATTCCCAGTCCTAATTCACTCCTTTATTATTTCTCTCTCATTTATTATTTTTTTTGTTTTGGTGGGAGATGAGTTGCTTACCATTCTGCGGGTTTAAATCTAAAGCTCTGAATTTTTCATAATATGCAGTATGAAGCACCTAAAGAAGATTCAGCGTATGTAGGTTGTTAAATAAGTTCCCGACTGGTATTTCAGCTCTGAGGTAAGATGTTGAGGACAGTTTAGGTTTGACTCTACAGCAGAGAAGTGGCATAGTTACGATGTTTAAAGAAGGAAAAAAAAAACGAAAGGGAAGAGGTTTGACTACCCTAATCTTGTGAACTAGGGATTGGGAGTAGAAAGAGTGAGTTTAATAGAGGACGGAAAAGAAGGAGAGGCAGTGAATTCACTGCGGTGTGTGGGACTGCACCACAATAATAAATGCATCCACACTAGCCCGTCCTCCTAAAAAAAGTCACAGCATATCCACGGAGTGAATGGAATGATAATTGGTGGGGCTAAGCGTTCGTCAGTCCGTCCGTGCTTTCGTCCGCGCATTCGTTCTTGATTACGTCCGTGAATGCGTCCGTCCATGCGTTCATTCGTGTGACCTTTGGTGCATCCGTCCTTCCGTGCGTCCCTTCACGCGTCCGTCCGCACGTCCGTTCTTCCGTCTGTCCATCCGTCCGTCCGTGCGTCTGTTCGTGCGGCCGTCCTCTGCCTGTCTATCTGTCCGTCCACCCGTCTGTTCGTGCGGCCGTCCTTTGCCTGTCCAACTGTCCGTCCACTCGTCTGTGCGTCAGCCTCTCTGCCTGTCTGTCTGTCTGTCTGTCTGTCTGTCTGTCTGTCTGTCGTCTGTCTGTCTGTCTGTCTGTCTGTCTGTCTGTCTGTCTGTCTGTCGTCTGTCTGTCCGTGCGTCCGCCCCTCTGTCTCGCTGTGCGTCCGTCCGTCTATCTAGTGAAAACTCCAAGTACAGCCATCTCACATCTTGCCATCATGTATTGATCACATACTAGTGCCGCCATCCAGCGGACATTCCAAAGACCGTTCTTTCGGGTATGTGCCATCGGTGGCTACATACACACTATCGAAGGATAGACAGACCTACACCCTAAAGAGCTTCGCCCCTAAAACCACAACAGTGCGTTCACTGCTTTGCGGGTCGTCGAGAGACGTTGGCGGTGCCTCAGTGGCATCTGACGCAAAGTGGTTGGTCATCCAGTCGACGCAGTGCGTCGGAAAGTACTTGCCTCTTCGAGTCAAAATGAGGACAGTGGCACAAGTGTTGGACATTTTCTTCGCTGTCACAAACATCGCATGTCACACAGTCAGTCACTTCCATTAAACTTGCATGCGCCTTTGTGAAAGCAACACCCATCCATAGGTGATGCGGAAGTGAAGCTTCGCTTTGATGAAGGCCGGACGGAGGTCAAAGTCGGAGCTAAGGGTTCAGGTAATGTAGTCTGGTTTGCCTTATATTGGGCATGTTCCAGTGTTTAGTGTGAGCCTGCGGGCCATTTGTCGAATCAACTTCGCAGCAGCGTCTCTGATAATCGCCACGGGTGCCACAGTGGCCAGGTATTCACTGATGGCAAATGTTATGACCTTTTATGGTTATGTAGTGGTGAAGTGTAATGGTTCCGTACGTGAATTGTTAAAATATTAAGTGAATGAGACAGTGGTAGCTGTCATTCAATTTTTTCATTAAGATTGCTGAACAGATGCTGCTGATTACGACTTCCTCGTCCCAGCTTTGCGAAGCCGAATAGCAACTGCTCTGGCCGTGTACCCTATCTTGATGATGATGATGATGATGATGATGAACCAACTTTATTTAATTAGCAGAAAGGTCCTCCTCCCCTTTCATGTGTGAGAGGAGAAGGGAGGGCCAAACATAGCTGACGGCCATAATCCCATGGGCCCTGGCGGCGTCTTCGGCCTGCCGTATTAAGCAGGCTTGTAATTGAGAGTCAGAGCTGAAGTGTACCATATCTTGCTCGTAATTAACAAGTGAGAGTCACTACGCGTTAGAAGGTCGTGGAGGTAACAATTTTATTACGCGTAGGTGGTACAGTTAACCTAAATAACCTTGAACTTGTACGTAACCTATGCCTGAAAGATCCGAGGTACTGCCGATCGAGTTATACCACCTTGAGCACCTCAATTTTCGTTACTAACAGATAACTTCGAACGGCCGACCTGGGCAAATGATGTGATCTGCGATCTGCGGGGATTACCATAGCCGTGTGTAGGTTCCCCTTCAGGGGGGCGAAAGCTCGTCAGTCGCAGCCCCCCCCCCCCTCCATAATGATTTGATCGACATGTGGGGTTTAACGTCCCAAAACCACCTTATGATTATGACAGACGCCGTAGTGGAGGGCTCCGGGAATTTTGACCACCTGGGGTTTTATAACGTGCACCGAAATCGAAGCACACGGGCCTACAACATTTCCGCCTCTATCGGAAATGCTACCGCCACAGCCGGGATTCGATACCGCAACCTGTGAGTCAGCAGCCGAGTACCTTAGCCACTAGACAATCGCTGTGCCCCCCTCCATATCAAGTCAATGTATGGGGCAGATTTCGCGCCCAATCCTTGCCTACTCGGTGACTAAAAAAGGGGGGGTGCCATCATCGCATTCTGCGATTATTTTTCGAAAGTAAACCTCGTGTTTGAAAGTTTGTCAATGGAACAACACTAGTTAAGGTAGTGGTTTTGTATATTGGGATCCGGGAGATCGCAGATGGTTGGATGGAATGGAGGATCAGAAAAATCCTGGTAATTGAGAAGAGGTCAGCCTTGTCTGCCGTCAAACTCAGGAGAAGGGAGCCGAGAAGAGAAAAAAAAAGAAAGAGGAATGAAGCTCCAACGAGGGATGAACAAGCAGCCGCAAACGAATGTTGACCGACTAGCCATACTTGGCATGCCTGGCGCGTTTGGCATCCCCTGTGGTAGGCATACTTAAAGAAGATTGTCCCGGTGTGTTTTTCGACAGCTCACAAGACAGTGAAAGCCCTCTTGTGTTTCTTGAGGAAGACGGGTTTGTGTGAACATCTCTGAATTGCGGTGGAGTTCTACACGGTGTAGTGAATTTACTGTCTGTTCCTCCCCTATTTCTTTTTCTTCTCGGCTCGAACGCAGGTCATACCCTCCGCCACATCCAAAACTCACAAGAGACAAAGGCACTGACTACAGGCGTCTTCAAAGCAACACGTTCACCCACGGCGTACTATGGCACCATGTGAGGCCAATGTTGCACAGCTACATCTTTCCTCACTTCAATGTGGCAGGCACTCTGGCGCATTGCAATGCAAAGTAAGCGTTCCAAAGCTACAAGAAGCAGCACCAGATGCCGACCAAGACCTCCTCAGTGAAGCGTGGGAGGCTGCGATCTCCCAGCCGGACCTGGTCGTGCAGCGTCAACTCGTCGCTCGAGCCCGGCGGGCTGTCCGAGCTAGAGGGTTCCTGGAATAAGGGATCCTCCTACCTTCACTCACAAGCTTCACTCAATAGATGTTTCTGTCTCTCTCCCTTTTTTCACCCGTTGGTCCCCTTCCCTAATATCCCAGTGTAGGGTAGCCAACCGGATGTCTTTCTGATTAACCTCCCTGCCTTTCTTCCCTTTGTTGTTTCCTCCTTCCTCGGGAGCCTTGTTTCGGCAGCGACTTGCTCAAGTACAGCCTTGTGCAGTTTGGTTATGCTCGTGAGACTTAAACCGAACAACGTCCTTTGATAGTTTTCCCGTATACTACAAGATCTCAATCGAGAATCTTAGGAGGTGTCATTGTTTCAGGGTTTGTTACTCATTCGGTGCACGTAAGATAACGAAACGAAGTTCTGACAACGACTGCCACAACTGAACTGCTTGTCATAACGAGTTCCAAAATTCTGAAATCAATCGCAATGCATGAACACGTTAGGTGCAGTGCCAATATATTGAATGTTTTTCTTGCCGCAGAAGCTATAGGGAACTGTGCATGGTACGTTCGCACTTTTAAGGGAGAGCTATAGCGGGGGCTTGCAGAATGAAAAAAGGGACAAGAAGATATTTAGAGCGACATTCCCCAATGCCATTACCAGCCTGGCGCTGTCTCGCTAATTGAAGGCGTGCAGTGGTAGTTCGCGGCGTTTTCCTCTTCTCTCGTTAGCCAAACTCATTAGAAGGACGTTAATTTACGTCGCCGAAGCAAGGGTGAGAACGCGCGATCACGCGCTTCCACGCAAAAGCGGCGCCGCGCAGAATCACTCTAATAATTTCGCGAGCGCGCGTGGCACTGATTTTCTCGGTCATTTCGCTCCCGGACCATGCATACATCGTTCTGTTCGAGATCCGCGTCTCCCGCCGTCCGGGTTCCGCTGTTCCCACGCTTCATAAACGCATTTTTTCTCACTGGTAGTTTATACGTTTAATATTTTTGCATCCCTTGTACGCTTGTAAGTACATGTCGCACGTCAGGAGCGGGAAGTTTTCGAGCTGTCGAAGAGGATGGTTTCAGTGTACAGCTTGCGGTTTTGCGATGGTAGCTAGTGATGTCTAATTAGCGAGCGTGTGTAACTATTGCTAATGTGAATCGAAATATGTGTCGGGAATAGGAAGTACTTTATTAGTCTGCAATATATATGGAGAGATTATAAGTGCGACGCCTGAGTGCTTACGGCACAGACAACACTGTGAATTTCTGCTTGCGAGGTTTAGAAGCTTAGTTTTGAAAAAAATGCGTCCTATTCTTTCCCTCTTTATTTAACTCTTGCAAGAAAAAAATGGTAAGCATGTAATTTATCATATCGGGAATTTTTCACGTCGGAATGTTCTGACTCGTGTTAAACATCAGTTCAAATGGGTAGATAATAATACAGCTGTGATTTATGTTGGTATACTTTCTATTTAAAATACAGTATGAATTAAATAGAGAACTACAATATATTGCTTGAATTGAAATCATCAAGTGACACTTCCTAGAAACCATATGCAGCAACACCGAAAAAAGCAATTTATTGAGACAGTACCTAATCGTATCCACCTATTTCTTTTTAT
>WOVY01015377.1:0-18355 GCA_013436015.1 Rhipicephalus annulatus
GTGGGAGCGTGAAGCTCCCACCTGCCGTACTCACCTTTTGAGGAGTGGCGCGCGGTGAGCCCAACTTACCTACAACTCAAACAGGTTCATACATTATTATTATATATATATATATATATAGATATATATATATATATATATATATATTATATATATATATATATATGAACCTGTTTGAGTTATAGGTAAGGCTGGTCCACCAGCTGTGCATGTGCACCGTATATATATATATATATATATATATAGTATATATATATATATATATATATATATATAATATATATATATATATATCTTATATATATATCTATATACATATACATATATATATATATATATATATATATATATATATATATATATGTCAATTTCCGCTCCTAAACACTCTTTTACAAAAGTGAACTTTTCTGGTAACCACAATAATATTAGGTTGCTTAAAGAGAGTTTTAGTATGGCACACTGTGAGTATTTTTGTGGTTTTTGAAAAAAAAGCTTAGCTGCAAGGTAAACGCAACAATTTACGAATGGGTTGACTAGCACAACCTAAACAAGACCTCTTTATAAGCTCAAGCACTATTTCGAAGTTCTGCAAACAAATATTGACTTTTTTATACAAATTTCTATTGTGCACAAGTTTGGAAAAGCCACCGAACTTTAAGGGGCGTAATGGCCTTGGAAATTTTTTCCAGTAAATATGTCTGTGCGCAATACTGCATGGGTGTAAATTTTATCGGCAGGGGTGTAAAGGGTGTAAACTTTATCGGCAGAGTCTGCGGTGGTAGAGCACCATGCCTGGGTTGGCCCTAGACCACTCAACCTTTGGAATGGTATCGTTACAAGTGTGCAACAGAAAAAAAAAACGCTGCATTGCTTTAGTGACGCTCGCGAGAACCCGGCGTTGTCATCAACGCAGTCACATTCGAAACGGTCGTTTACGACAGCTGCTCACGCATGGCTGGGAGCAAACAATATTACTAGTAAGCATGCATGGCCCTTACAGTAGGACAGGAGGCATCGCGCTCGTTTTCCCCTAATCATGATCATGGCCTTGACCTGAACGTTTTGTACCCTGCGTCCTCGCCCATATGAGAGCAGCCTTATAAACTAAACGACATATAAAAACGCCGTATAACGACATTTCCTCCAGGAAACGCTGACATCATTCCTTCTATCATGGCTTCTGTACGACTCGGTGCTGGTCGTCATGGCGGGCGCGTTTCAAGGAGAACCCACAGCGCGCAGAACGGCCGAGGAGACGAGCAAGGATTTATGACTACGTGTTAACAGCTACCAACGTCCGGTTTCACGAAGTTGTCAATAGCAGCGATGCGCAACAAACACATAACGTAATTGGGCGTAGAGTGATGAAACGTTTACAAGGAAGCTTTGACTGCTTACGGTCTGTTGTTTTTAATAATAATAACTGGGACCTGAAGTCCCCAAAACCATGACAAATTTATGAGAGGACGCCGTCATTTGACTACGTAAGGATCTGTAACGTTTACGTAAATCCAAGTAGCGGACCTCAAACACTTTCGGCCTCCTTTGAAAATGCAGCCGCCACGGCCAGGATCAGATCTCACAACATTCAGTGGGGGGAAGGGGGGATGATTATAAATGAAGAGAAAAGTGAGCCCCGTAACTGTCTCAGAGGGAGGACACCTCAACAGTAGCTCACGAGGGATGGGGGTAGATAAGAGAAAAAAGGATAGGATTAAAAGGTAGAGAGATAAAGAAAGAGGAAGGAGAAAGCGAAGTGCAGGGGACAGGGAGCGACAGAAGTAAGGAGAATACACGAAAGATGAACACGGTTGCAGGAGTCCGAGGACAGGGCACCAATGGCGAGAGCTCTTGTCGGCGACAGGAGATGGCGTATGGCTAATCTAGTCCAGCCAGAGCTACGCTGTCGTCGTCGTAGGGGACCGGCGTCAGGAGGTTGCGTAGGTCCAACTCAGTCGGGCCAGAGCTGCACTGTCGTAGGAGATCACATGGGCACAACCGGTCGGTACGGAATCCAGCAAGCGATCGTTCTTCGCTTATTAGTAAGTGAATACGTGTATTGTTAAGATGCCTGAAAATACGATAAACACCGGCCACGTATTTTGTTTTGAATGTACTTGTCCATTAACCTTTTAGGTTTGACTAGCCAGCGATGTCAATAGACTTTACCATGTGCGATCAACAGGCCAATAACGATACCTAATACACACCTATTTGTACGAAATGCGCTGCAAGCCACTCGGAGGCACTTAAAAACAGAATGAAGTCTGGTTTTCTAGGTATGTATAATATTAAGGCCCCGGTAACGGGTGTCTGCGACCGATGTATTGGTTCCAAGAATTGCATGTGTCGAGAGGAAGCTTATTATGTGCTGCAGTGGGTCACGACAATGCAAGAGGAGCCGAGGGTGAGCTGTTGGTCCTCGGGCTGTAATTTCTCTGTCGCTTGCTGCTGCCGCTTTCCGTATGAACATACCAGCTGGGCAAGCACTACTCAGGCCGATAAACCCCGTTCCAAAGTGGTGGAGGTGCTGGGTAACTCACCTGGAACCCCGAAACAGCAAACTACCTGCCATCCCAGAAACGGCTGATGAAAACACTCAGCAAGGTACGACCCAGTCTCCGGTGGTCGTCGTGACCCACTATGGCCCATAATGCTCTTCCTCTGCCCCACCGCGGTGGTCTAGTGGGCTAAGGTACTCGGCTGCTGACCCGCAGGTCGCGGGTTCAAATCCCGGCTGCGGCGGCTGCATTTCCGATGGAGGCGGAAACGTTGTAGGTCCGTGGCTCGCATTTGGGTGCACGTTAAAGGACCCCAGGTGGTTGGAATTTCCGGAGCCCTCGACTACGGCGTCTCTCATAATCATATGGTGGTTTTTGGGACGTTAAAATCCACAAATCAATCACTAATGTTCTTCCTCTCTACACGTGTAATACTATAGTAGTTATGAGAACACAAGTCATGCTCGTCTATATATGGGGCACTGAAACTAGACATGGATGAAGCGACAAGTGTATTGCTTCAGTCGATGGCAACCAATTCGCACCAGCTTTTCTGAATACTTCTAATAGTTTCTTAACTCTATTATACTGGTGCTGCATGCATTGTAATAAAACAAATGCGTGGGAAATATTCACGAGAGATCATGTATTTGTGAAACGACGCTTTAAGTCACAGCAAAATAGCATTCCTGAATGGTTTCTGCACTGTTTTATGTGGTGTAATCTAGGCAGCGAACTTGCGGCTTGGTAGTGGACATGCTGGTTGACTGAGAGAGCAGACAAGGAGACAACGAGCGTTCGCTACCCAGCACCTCCACCACTTGAAACGGTGGAGTGGAAGTTATTTTTTACCGCTAATCATAACTAGCTGTTTCGTGTGATGTAACGCACATAATTGTAGCAATCATGAATCGGCTATGATTATCGTTACTGCCAGTGTTTATTTGTTGCTTTTATGTTGTCTTGCTGTGGTTAATAGGCTAATGACTACGCTATGGCTCCATTTTGTTGCTACACTTCTTTATATATATATATATATATATATATATATATATATATATATATATATTGATGGAAGTTAGCGAAGCACTGGCCTCCTTATTAGGGCATGACACACAGGATGAGATTACAGATTAAAAAAAAGAAAGGAAAGCAGAGAAATACGCAGGCTATTTCCAGAGACGGCATTCAGCCACTGTTGACTTGATGAATAGCAAAATAACGTGGCTAATGTCACGGGCTTCAACTAACGCGCCGCAAAAACAAATGGTGGTTTTACATCCGGAAATATATCTAAAAAAGAAACAAAGATCGTAAAAATAAGTCCTCAGAATGCCGTGAAATTGTATATTGATAACAAAAAAACAGAAGCATGACAGATGTTAGTTCTGAATATTATTGGCTTAAAGAAATTGAAACACACACGCGCCTCCAAGGGAAAAAGAGGAAATAAACAATCAAAGCTGAGGAACTGCCTAACGTGACTGTGCGTTTCTCAAGTTTTCAAAGCTACCTAATCGAATTGATACGCGTGCAGTTCTCGAGCAATAGAAAGTCAACTAAACTGGAAGCCACCTCTGGTCAAGTGGGAAGCCTCACAATTGGATGGAATGGGAGAGCGTAGGATATAAGAACGCTTTGCTCGCACTTCTTAGAACTGACGTGTAACGTGATCGTTCACGTCAGAAAACGGGGATGTAAGTCTCCAAGATACACTGGAGCAACTCAACTCAGAGAAGACGTAAAAGAACAGCAATTTCCATCTTTTTTTCTTTTATGTATAAAATATTGGGCAAAGCAGGGAACCAATCACTCGTCCCGTTTCGTTGGTTGCAATTACATGTCGAAGTGGAGGAAACTTCAGAACGCACTATTTAACTTTGACGATTCAACAACGAAAGAAAAAGAAAGTAGATAACACCATAGAGAATGAAGTTATACTTTCGAATAGACACGTCTCCGTATATATATATTATATTATATATATATATATATATATAGAGAGAGAGAGAGAGAGAGACACTGAGCTTTACCCTTTTGTATTATTGCGAACCTTGCGGAGCAATCGTGCTGACACGACGAGCGTCTAATGCAATATTGGGAACCAACTTCTAGCGGAAATTCGATATTCAAAGTTGAACATGGCGCCTTTGCAGATACGGCTGTTTCAACGGGCATGACATCTTGGAGCAAGAAAAAAAGGGTGCTTGTGCTAGATTCATCGCTGCATTATCAATGTGAACTTCTCTTCAGATACGCGTGCTACCTGCATGCAAGAGCGGAAGCGGTCATTTAATTTTTTTATTAGTACCTCAAGGGTCCCGAGGGACATTACATGACGGGTGGGCAAAAAAAAACCACAACAGAAGAAACAAAAAGAAGCAAAGTGGCACAAACAATGACATAATATAAAAAACTGCAGTATATTCATAATTAAAAGGATAAAATATGGCTTTTTACGGCGTTTTTTAAATTGATCAAACTGAGATGACATGGCAATGTGGGCGGGAAGGTCGTTCCAGCCATTTGCTGTCTAAAGAAAAAATGACTTCCGGAAGGTCGTTATTTTGGGCGTACGGGATATACTGCGTTTGGGTGATAATGTCGTGATGTCCGATGTGAGGGCCTGATGAATGCATTGCTGGAGACAAGGAATGAAAAAGCTTATGATACAAGCACAAGCGTGAAATTTTACGGCGAGAGGCAAGATCAGGAAGATTATGCTGGTGTTTAACAGCTGACACACTTATGTTATTTGAGTAATTTGAGATAATAAATCTGTAAGCACGGTTCTGAATGGATTCGAACGTAGTGGAAAGGTTAGCTTGATTTATTCTTTTAGTACCTCAAAAGTTATTGTGGACGTGACTAGAAGGTCACATAGCGAAGTGAAAAATTTCGAAGGACATTATGTTGCGCAAAAATTCCTGATACCAAAAAACTTGTCGTGCAAACGAGAGAATCATTGAACGAATTTAGGAGAACACCGAAATGAACTGCTGTCAAGTGAAAAATCACAGAGTGAAGAACAAAAAATGAAAGCATGCAAACAATTCATGTGTGCCTGCCAGGATAGACTATGCACTGTCACATATTTTTATATGTCACATATTTTTAAATGTAGGTCATGTATTGCCTGTTTTCTTCCCTTTGCCTGTTTATCAGTTACAAGTGATACCTTAATAGGCTTGTGCGTTCGAAATACAGCAATGATATGGCTGTAGCTCGTCTTCCTTATGTAAACTTGTCTGTATCTTTCTTTAACCTAGACGTCACAAATATGAGAAGGCATTTTATTATCACTGGAGCATGGTCACTACAATGTATCTGAACTGTACACCCAGGATTTTGTTGAAAATAAATAAATAAAGAAAGAAATAATTGTAGATAAATTTTGCTTCTCATGGCAGAAATAATATATTTTTGTTATATTGATTTAAATCAAATTATTATAAGAATGGAATGTTTATGTGGTTTTCGGAGGTGACCAGCAATAGATCACGATAACGTGGTCCACGGCAACATCCGGGCATAAATTGCTTGGTCTACAATACAGTATTGATGTCCACATTGTTAGTATAGGAGATGAGACCCTCGGCTGCTGACCGGAAGCTGCGGCAGTCACATATCAACGGAGCCGAAGTGCCAGAGGCACGGGAATGTGCGTTGTCAGTGCTCGGTAATTAACCACGCATCTCCGCGAATTCAATCATGGCGAGTGGGCGAAAAACTGGGGAGTTAAATCACTCACCCACTCTCGCATGTGAATGAGTGACAACGCATTTGTACACTATATACAATGTTTATTTGTCGTAACTCGTGCGTCGTGTTGAGTTTGCAATCCCTTTGCTTTCCTTATCACTGCGTAGTGGTTCGTGAAATGTAGTGGCGATGGCTATTCAATGTAATTTAAACCTGACGTTGGCAAAGACGAGGTTTGTGCACGTGTTATATATAGAGAGTTATTTATATGGAATTGAAATTTCTAGGTTCTTCTTAGGTATGCGTCAATGTTTCTTTTCTTGAAAATAGACCAGAATTGTTCTAGAGCTTACTAATCAGTTTTCAATCTATGCGCACGTGAATGGGTGCGTCATCGGGTATGCTTTTAGGATGACATGACATCGTTTTCTGAACGTCTATTGGGGCGCTGACAACTTCGCCTTTGATTCTATACTGCCCGTCACCTCATGGTAAACGCCGGATGATCATGAATTCACCTTTCTTCTGCGGGGTAGCTTGCTCTCGGCGTGGACGTTGAGCCACCGCATGCAGCGCTCCCGCCTCCTGAGTAGCAATTTGTTGTCGGCGTTGCCGCTTAGCTGCTCCTCCTCGCGAACTCTCACTCCGTGATAGTTTGTTTTATGCGTCGGTGTTGCCGTTTGCGAGAACATATTAACGTTCCTTTTCATGCATGTCAAACAAAAAGTGTGTGGTCTGGAACACGCTTATTCTTCATCGTCATACAGATACATAGAATAGTTATAGTGGGTATACCTCACTTTCTCAGCAAAATGGCGATTGACATAGTGGTATAGGGGGTGTGGGCACGTACCGTGGATAGCTCGCACGTGCTGCTGTGCCGGGCAAAAGAGAAAGCACAATGAACAACGGTCAAGCCTGAACCCTCAGGTCCTTCGCCGCTATAAGCACCAGATGGCCGAAATTTCGGAAGTCCTCCACTACAGCATCCCTCTTAGTCATAGGAAGGTTTCTGAAAGTAAAGCCTCAGATAACATTATTACTGCAAGTGCTCTTACAAATTGTTCACTATGCCATTATTTTTTGTTCAAATTGGTGAAATACCGCTACACGTTCGTAAGCAGCCATGCGTACCTGCACAGCAGCAAACTTTCTTGTGTGGAAGAGGACAGCATTATACCTACCAGCTCCCTACTACTTCCCCTCCCCTTTATTCTCCTTCAATGCCGAGTGAAATAAGCTAGCTGGCCTAAATAAGGGTACATTTTTCTCTATGTATGCAGCATTATGCTGCAAGGGAAATTGGATAACCGAATTTCCAAAGTGTGATCACAACAGGGCAGAGTTATTCCGCCCTCGATGAAACTGTGGAGCCAAAAGGGTACAAACTCTGCATTACGACAAAGCGGTAGAATTGTTGTTGGGGTGTGCGTGATGGATAGTATAGGAATGATGTTCAGCGTGAGTGCTAGTTCATCACCTTTTCGGACAAATTGGGAGTCTTACTCGTCGCCCGACAAGTGAGCAGCATTCGTCGTGTTTTTCCTGAGGAATGCTCTGTCTTCCCTCGAGTCTTTATTCTCCCTCGGGGGATCTCCGTTTCAAGTATGTGATTTTTGCTGTACGTCATAATGCTGCAACATTTAAACACACTTAAGAAGCACGCAAATGAGGCTAAACAACCTTCCGGTTAGCCCAATGTATGTCTTACCGCAGCATAACAGGACAAGATCCACGACACAAACAGCACAAGAAACAAAGCACGTTCTGTGTTTCAGATAGCATCTTACTCTGTTGCAGCTGTATGACTCACCAACTTACAAAACTTTGATAGCTTCACCGGGGCGAAAAAGCTTTGTGAGTTGGTTAATCATTCAAGAAACAGAATGAGGTACTCTGTGAAATACAGTACGCGTTTTGTTCCTTGTGCTATTTGTGTTGTGTATTTTCTTTCGCTCTCCTGCGGCAAGAAATACATAGGACAAACTGGAAGGTGTTTTAAAGACAGTTTAAGAGAGCATAATACCAATGTGCACAGTGCAGTTCAAGGATACCTCGGAATTTACTGCCATGACTCCGTGCCCCTCTTTGAGCTTTGCGAGGTAATAGACATGCACCACTCACAGGTCATGCGTGAGATAATGGAAGCATATCACACAAGTAAGCTTGACGGTAGATGTTGAATGCCCGGGGAGGGGTTGAGGCTGCCACCCAGGATCCGGCGAAGGACGACTCTTGCGACGCGTCTCACGAACAAATAGAAGATGCGTTTAATTTACATATTTGCAAGAGAAGTACGTTGCAACGAGAGCGTACAGACGCGCCTTTCCATCAGAAGGGCCCAGAGCGCACTCGAAACGAGCGGGCCAGCGAAGTCCAGAGAGAGAGCCCAGCGCACTTCCGACACGCTCCTTTTGTAGCCGTCCGGGCATGCGCTAGACGCCGACTGCCTACAGCAGGCCTGCCGATGCGCGTTCCTCGCAGCGCGCCAAGAGATTTCCCGCGTTCCTGTGGAACGCGGACAGTGTATGGCAGGTACGCCGATGAGCGTCCCTTGCATGCCAATTCCTTGTATTGCCGGTTATGACAATGTGTAAGTTCCCCATAAGTTGTGCTATTGCAACAAGAGATCGTTTCTCGATCAATTTCAAGCTTCGTAGATGTTTGCAGCTCAATCAACAAGTGACAGCAGTTTTTTAGCATTGTATTGCATTGGTTGTTGACTGCATCCTTCTACTCATGCCCATTCTTTTTCCCCAAGATATATTCACCACTCCGCTTTTAACTCATTGTTGAAAGTCAGCGCTCTTTTCTGTCCTTGAATATTGCTTCCGTAGCTACGCTGTAACTAGTTATACGTTGCGTTGTTTGTATTTTTAGTTATGTCCTACCAACCAGCCAAGCTTGCACGCTTTTATACTGCATTGAAATGACACACTTTGAAGAAAACATGCATGCCCAGGAATTCGGGCTGAACGTTTCGAGGAAACTATACGTGACCAGGTTGCGATCTATATTCTATACGTGAAGACATGTTGCAAAGAACATTCTGAGAAAACGTAATCCACGTTTCATGATCGTGTCTGTATATTCGTCGGGCAGCTTTGAAGACAAATGGCTTCATTTAGAACCATTTATATTCGAGCTGCAGTCGGCTTTGTTCAAAGTGCTCCCACTTTCACTACCTGTCGTGCCATGGGACATTTTGTTCTAATGGCTGTACTAGCTGGAATAAGAGAATCGAAAGGAAGAATACTGATGCTCTCAAAACAGGGAGGGTTCTGTACTCCTGCCAAAAAAGAGTTGACAAATGGTGTTCTGGCACCTGAAAACTCTCGCCTTGGCGACGTATACTTTTCCCTGTTGTTCTTGAGCGAGTGCACATGTTTACTGAATTGAGAGTTTCTCTTGGCGAGTTCTCGAGTTGATTCTTTCTACATTTATTCATTTATTGGAACGTGTGGTTTGCCAACTTTCGATTGAAGTCACGGTTGTCACAGAATATGGGCATCTGTAGTTTCTTGTCAAAGAGCAAAGCTGTGTAATATTTGATATACTGGCTTATGGTTTTGAGAGAAGACCATACTTCGATTTGAACGGGCCGCTTTGATTTCGATATTTCGCTGGCTCAAGCAACGTTTATATCAATTTTGTTTCACTTGGAACACGTTCTGTATTCAATTTGTCTTTCATGCGGCCACAAGTGATAATAACTCAAGATAGCAGGCCTAACGTTAAGAGAAATATAGCCGGTGCTCCTTATGAAAGGAAGTGCGTGCAGGTTGTTTTTATTTATTTATTTTTATTTTTATTTATTTATTTAATACTGTAAGCCTTTCTCAGGCTCATACAGGGTGGGCGAGCAAATATACACAGTCGCGTACAAACCAGGCAATATCGCACATAGCGGAAGAAACAGAATCACAAGATGATGGTGAAAATAAAACTTGTACGATGAAAGCAATTGTACAAAATCATGGACAGGTCACAAAACATCGAGGTATCAGCAGGGGCTACTGTGATCAGTGTGTTCGGAAGCGCTCACAAACATAAAAAAAAACAAAAGTTGCTTTTAGTCTTCATAAAACAGGCTTTCTAGATTCCGAACAAATGAATCTACAGAGGAATGATTAACGCATTCACGTGGCAATTTGTTCCACTCTTCCACTGCTGACGGGAAGAATGAATATTTAAAAGTGTCACAGCGTGACATAAATGGTCTAATGCACTTATTGTGGTTGGTACGACGGGAGTGCTGGTTAGGCGGCTTTATATAGTTGTCTTTATCTATGTTTAAACCGTTGTGATACAAAAGAAAAATAAACTTTAAGGAAGAGACACGGCGACGGGCTGCAAGGGTCGGCAAGCATGCCCGCCTGCGCAGCTCAGTGACACTGTCATGCCTCGAATACTTAGAATAAATAAAGCGAAGGGCCTTGCGTTGGACGATTTCTAATTTGTCGGAAAGATATTTTTGGTGGGGGTTCCAAACAATGCTGGCGTACTCGAGGATCGGCCTTATGAGAGATTTATATGCTATCATCTTACATTAGGAGGCGCCAATGCTAGTTTTCGACGCAGGAACCCCAGCTGGCGATAGGCTTTTGTGTATGTGCTGCTTATATGTGCGTCCCACTTCAGTTTACTTGTAAAGGTAACGCCCAAGTATTTAACAGCGTCGTTTCTTGCAATGTTTGTGCCGGCCAAATTGTAACTAAAATGCTGGATTGTTTTTCTGCGAGTTATGCTAAGGCAAGCTGTTTTTGACACGTTAATTTCCATTCCCCACTCAAGGCACCAACATGCAATATTAGCTAGTGTGGTATTAAGTCTAAGCTGGTCATCAGTTGTGCGGATAGTGGTGTAGATCACGCAGTCGTCAGCGAATAATCTCATTTTAACGTTAGGCTCAAGGCACATATAGATATCATTAACATATATTAGGAACAAGATGGGTCCTAAAACAGAACCTTGTGGTACTTCCGGAAAAAACTTCCAATGAATCAGAGGCTGTGTTGTTTACGGTTACATACTGGCTTCGATTTGATAGATACATTTTTATCCATGCTATTATGTTACTGTTAATACCAATAGACACAAGTTTGTCAATCAATTTACTGTGAGGCACCTTATCGAAAGCTTTGGCGAAGTCTATAAATATGGAGTCGGTTTGCAATTGCGAGTTAATAGTAGTTACGAAGTCATGCGTTATTTCCAAGAGTTGAGTAACGGTAGACAGGTTTTTACGGAATCCATGTTGGTTTGGGTGCAATAAGCTGTTGTCTTCTAAATAAGTAATTATTGCCTTGTTGATTACATGTTCCAATAATTTACAGCAGCAGCTAGTTAGCGAGATAGGCCTGAATGTTTCTATGGACAGCTTGCTCCCGCCTTTATGAATTGGAATAACCTTTGCACACAACCAGTCGGCAGGTAAAGAAGCTGTTAGCAGGGATGCTTTAAAAATTGCTTCAAGGAAAGGACATAGTTGCTCTGCGTAGCGTCGAAGGAATACATTTGAAATATTGTCAGGACCCACTGATTTCTTAACATCGATCTGCAACAGCAGGTTCAGAATACCTTCCGTAGTGACAACGACATCGGGCATTAAAGAAGGTTGCACCGGAGCAACAGGGCTGCTTGGTGCGCATGCTCGTGTAAATACCGACTGAAAATACCTATTGAAAGCATTGGAAACGGTCTGCGCGTCCTTTACGATAGTACCCTCAATTTCTACTTCAGTTGTTGGGTTTTCAGGCCGTGCCAAGAAACGCCAAAATTTTTGCGGCTGATCCGTCATGAAGCGAGATAACGTATGTGAAAAAAAAGTTTGTCTTGCATTTTAATTTCCGCCTTAAGCTGAGATGCAAGTTCCTTTAAGATGATTGGATTCCTCTTTTTCTTACGCATTCTCTGTACCCTTCTTTTTAGGTGAATAATACGGCGATTGATCCATGGTGTTTTTCTTTGTGTGCGTTTTAGTTTCGTTGGGATAAAATTTTGTTCACAGTACGTAATTATTTTTTTCAGTTGAATCCACATACCATTAACACCCTCACATTCCTCTAGAGAAAAAGTCTCTAGTGCTGTGTCGAGGTAATCAATAACACAAACATCATTAGCTCTGGTGTAGTCTTTTACGGCTATCCGTGAATTTGTGCCATCGGGTTTGGTATTTAAGCATTCAAGGTTAAAAGTTATGATTAACATTTTGTGGTCAGATATTCCATCTTCTACAGTGGCTTTACCGGATAGCTTATCGGAAAGAAAAGCTAGGTCTAGTATGGAGCGAGTGTTTCCTTGAACTCGGTTGGTTCCTGTACCAACTGGGACAATGAAAAATTGAACATTAAATCGTATAATAGCTCGCTGTTGGCGGTATTTCTAGTACTTGTTAAGTTTTCCCAGTCAATAGCGAGATTGAAATCTCCAGTAAGTATTAATTTGGTACGGGGGGTAACCTTATCAACCAGATAGTCATGTATTTGTAAAAGGTAATCATCAGACGCATTTGACTTTCTGTAAATGCCACCGATCAGTACTGGAGCATCGTGAGCAAATATTGTGCACCAAACGCTTTCGTGATTCGCGATACCCTTTCTTTACGATATTGCAAACCACGTTTTATTGCAATGGCGACCCCGCCCCCACGACCGTCACGATCTGACCGAAGTAGGCAGTATGAAGAAGGAACAATTTCAAAATCAAGAATGTCTGGGTGCAGCCACGTTTCGGTTATCACGACAATATCAGGAGTGTACGAAAATAACAATTCTTCTAGCTTATCAGTTTTGTTAACAATGCTACGGGCATTCAAACATATCAATGAAAACGGTGTGGCGGCTTGCGGGTGTCACGCGTTGCTTTTCGCGCGACCGTCGTGACGTGCCCTTCTCAGGGAAACTCTTGCATTTTTTGCTTCATCCCATACGTACAAGTCGTCGTCTATCTTTAGTTTATCGAATACAAGAGTGACCTTAGCACCATTGTCCCGATCTTTCTTTGCTGATTGCCATAGCTTTTTGCGCAGGTCCCGAACTCGTGCGGAAAAGTCTTCGGATATCGATATCGCTGTTCCCTTCAGTTTGTTGCAATTACGAAGGACTAACATTTTTTCAGAGAAATTGTACAGCTTAAGAATTACTGGCCGCTCTCGATTTTGTGTTTTCCTGCCGATTCGGTGCATGCGTTCTACAGATGTAACATTCACCTTGAGGATGTCTTTAAAAATGCCCTTAACAATACGCTGTTGCAAATCTGCATTTTGTTCGTTATCACCCTCTTCCACGCCATAGATTATTATGTTATTCCGGCGGCTCCTGTTTTCCAAGTCTTCTACCTTAACTGATAGCTCTCGCACCAGTTTATTAGTTTCTACGGTCATCACCTCATGCTCGGCGAGTTTATCCTCAAATTGCTGTAGGCGAGCTAACTCTTTTTCCATAGCGGTCAATCTTTCCTGTACGTTGCCTACTGTAGTTTCTACGTGTTTTAAGTTTTCAGAAAGAGCAGTGAGCACTTTATTCGTCTTTGTTTGTTCCTTTAGAATTTTCTTAAGGAGCTGGCTATTTAAAGTGGCTTCTGAACCAGACTCCGAGTCTGAGCGGGGTCCAGGGTTTAACTCCACATCACCTGATGTTAACAGCAATAGCCTAATAACAAGAAAACAATCACAAAAATGAAGAAAGCAGACTCTGTGGGCCCGGCAGCACTACTAAAGTGAGCGAATCGTCTCTAATAGAGCAGACAGAATGTTTGTCACCCACCTGGACGAAAAAGTAGAAATTCATGAGCAACCGCCCGAACACGGTGCTGCCAAGCCCACTGAAAGACTGCTGAAGATGGCTCCGGGTTTATGCTGAAGCTCAAGCGTGTCCGCTGACGTCACTCGGTTGACCACATGGTAGGAAAGGGGCACTTGAGGCGTTGCTTTCCATGATGGCTCTTCGTGGACGGGCTGTCCGGCGCAGGCGCGGCGATGTTTCCCCGTGATAGGAAGAGTTCCGCCGGGCCAACGACGGAATCCACCCGCAGCAGGGCGATCTGGACGAAAAAGTAGAAATTCATGAGCAACCGCCCGAACACGGTGCTGCCAAGCCCACTGAAAGACTGCTGAAGATGGCTCCGGGTTTTATGCTGAAGCTCAAGCGTGTCCGCTGACGTCACTCGGTTGACCACATGGTAGGAAAGGGGCACTTGAGGCGTTGCTTTCCATGATGGCTTCTTCGTGGACGGGGCTGTCCGGCGCAGGCGCGGCGATGTTTCCCCGTGATAGGAAGAGTTCCGCCGGGCCAACGACGGAATCCACCAGCAGCAGGGCGATCTGGACGAAAAAGTAGAAATTCATGAGCAACCGCCCGAACACGGTGCTGCCAAGCCCACTGAAAGACTGCTGAAGATGGCTCCCGGGTTTTATGCTGAAGCTCAAGCGTGTCCGCTGACGTCACTCGGTTGACCACATGGTAGGAAAGGGGCACTTGAGGCGTTGCTTTCCATGATGGCTCTTCGTGGACGGGGCTGTCCGGCGCAGGCGCGGCGATGTTTCCCCGTGATAGGAAGAGTTCCGCCGGGCCAAACGACGGAATCCACCAGCAGCAGGGCGATCTGGACGAAAAAGTAGAAATTCATGAGCAACCGCCCGAACACGTGCTGCCAAGCCCACTGAAAGACTGCTGAAGATGGCTCCGGGTTTTATGCTGAAGCTCAAGCGTGTCCGCTGACGTCACTCGGTTGACCACATGGTAGGAAAGGGGCACTTGAGGCGTTGCTTTCCATGATGGCTCTTCGTGGACGGGGCTGTCCGGCGCAGGCGCGGCGATGTTTCCCCGTGATAGGAAGAGTTCCGCCGGGCCAACGACGGAATCCACCAGCAGCAGGGCGATCTGGACGAAAAAGTAGAAATTCATGAGCAACCGCCCGAACACGGTGCTGCCAAGCCCACTGAAAGACTGCTGAAGATGGCTCCGGGTTTTATGCTGAAGCTCAAGCGTGTCCGCTGACGTCACTCGGTTGACCACATGGTAGGAAAGGGGCACTTGAGGCGTTGCTTTCCATGATGGCTCTTCGTGGACGGGGCTGTCCGGCGCAGGCGCGGCGATGTTTCCCCGTGATAGGAAGAGTTTCCGCCGGGCCAACGACGGAATCCACCAGCAGCAGGGCGATCTGGACGAAAAAGTAGAAATTCATGAGCAACCGCCCGAACACGGTGCTGCCAAGCCACTGAAAGACTGCTGAAGATGGCTCCGGGTTTTATGCTGAAGCTCAAGCGTGTCCGCTGACGTCACTCGGTTGACCACATGGTAGGAAAGGGGCACTTGAGGCGTTGCTTTCCATGATGGCTCTTCGTGGACGGGGCTGTCCGGCGCAGGCGCGGCGATGTTTCCCCGTGATAGGAAGAGTTCCGCCGGGCCAACGACGGAATCCACCAGCAGCAGGGCGATCTGGACGAAAAAGTAGAAATTCATGAGCAACCGCCCGAACACGGTGCTGCCAAGCCCACTGAAAGACTGCTGAAGATGGCTCCGGGTTTTATGCTGAAGCTCAAGCGTGTCCGCTGACGTCACTCGGTTGACCACATGGTAGGAAAGGGGGCACTTGAGGCGTTGCTTTCCATGATGGCTTCTTCGTGGACGGGGCTGTCCGGCGCAGGCGCGGCGATGTTTTCCCCGTGATAGGAAGAGTTCCGCCGGGCCAACGACGGAATCCACCCGCAGCAGGGCGATCTGGACGAAAAAGTAGAAATTCATGAGCAACCGCCCGAACACGGTGCTGCCAAGCCCACTGAAAGACTGCTGAAGATGGCTCCGGGTTTTATGCTGAAGCTCAAGCGTGTCCGCTGACGTCACTCGGTTGACCACATGGTAGGAAAGGGGCACTTGAGGCGTTGCTTTCCATGATGGTTCTTCGTGGACGGGGGCTGTCCGGCGCAGGGCGCGGCGATGTTTCCCCGTGATAGGAAGAGTTCCGCCGGGCCAACGACGGAATCCACCCGCAGCAGGGCGATCTGGACGAAAAGTAGAAATTCATGAGCAACCGCCCGAACACGGTGCTGCCAAGCCCACTGAAAGACTGCTGAAGATGGCTCCGGGTTTTATGCTGAAGCTCAAGCGTGTCCGCTGACGTCACTCGGTTGACCACATGGTAGGAAAAGGGGCACTTGAGGCGTTGCTTTCCATGATGGTTCTTCGTGGACGGGGCTGTCCGGCGCAGGCGCGGCGATGTTTCCCCGTGATAGGAAGAGTTCCGCCGGGCCAACGACGAATCCACCAGCAGCAGGGCGATCTGGACGAAAAAGTAGAAATTCATGAGCAACCGCCCGAACACGGTGCTGCCAAGCCCACTGAAAGACTGCTGAAGATGGCTCCGGGTTTTATGCTGAAGCTCAAGCGTGTCCGCTGACGTCACTCGGTTGACCACATGGTAGGAAAGGGGCACTTGAGGCGTTGCTTTCCATGATGGCTCTTCGTGGACGGGGCTGTCCGGCGCAGGCGCGGCGATGTTTCCCCGTGATAGGAAGAGTTCCGCCGGGCCAACGACGGAATCCACCCGCAGCAGGGCGATCTGGACGAAAAAGTAGAAATTCATGAGCAACCGCCCGAACACGGTGCTGCCAAGCCCACTGAAAGACTGCTGAAGATGGCTCCGGGTTTTATGCTGAAGCTCAAGCGTGTCCGCTGACGTCACTCGGTTGACCACATGGTAGGAAAGGGGCACTTGAGGCGTTGCTTTCCATGATGGTTCTTCGTGGACGGGGCTGTCCGGCGCAGGCGCGGCGATGTTTCCCCGTGATAGGAAGAGTTCCGCCGGGCCAACGACGGAATCCACCAGCAGCAGGGCGATCTGGACGAAAAAGTAGAAATTCATGAGCAACCGCCCGAACACGGTGCTGCCAAGCCCACTGAAAGACTGCTGAAGATGGCTCCGGGTTTTATGCTGAAGCTCAAGCGTGTCCGCTGACGTCACTCGGTTGACCACATGGTAGGAAAGGGGCACTTGAGGCGTTGCTTTCCATGATGGTTCTTCGTGGACGGGGCTGTCCGGCGCAGGCGCGGCGATGTTTCCCCGTGATAGGAAGAGTTCCGCCGGGCCAACGACGGAATCCACCAGCAGCAGGGCGATCTGGACGAAACAGTAGAAATTCATGAGCAACCGCCCGAACACGGTGCTGCCAAGCCCACTGAAAGACTGCTGAAGATGGCTCCGGGTTTTATGCTGAAGCTCAAGCGTGTCCGCTGACGTCACTCGGTTGACCACATGGTAGGAAAGGGGCACTTGAGGCGTTGCTTTCCATGATGGTTCTTCGTGGACGGGGCTGTCCGGCGCAGGCGCGGCGATGTTTCCCGTGATAGGAAGAGTTCCGCCGGGCCAACGACGGAATCCACCCGCAGCAGGGCGATCTGGACGAAAAAGTAGAATTCATGAGCAACCGCCCGAACACGGTGCTGCCAAGCCCACTGAAAGACTGCGAAGATGGCTCCGGGTTTTATGCTGAAGCTCAAGCGTGTCCGCTGACGTCACTCGGTTGACCCACATGGTAGGAAAGGGGCACTTGAGGCGTTGCTTTCCATGATGGTTCTTCGTGGACGGGGCGGTCCGGCGCAGGCGCGGCGATGTTTCCCCGTGATAGGAAGAGTTCCGCCGGGCCAACGACGGAATCCACCAGCAGCAGGCGCTCTGGACGAAAAAGTAGAAATTCATGAGCAACCGCCCGAACACGGTGCTGCCAGCCCACTGAAGACTGCTGAAGATGGCTCCGGGTTTTATGCTGAAGCTCAAGCGTGTCCGCTGACGTCCCTCGGTTGACCACATGGTAGGAAAGGGGCACTTGAGGCGTTGCTTTCCATGATGGTTCTTCGTGGACGGGGCGTCCGGCGCAGGCGCGGCGATGTTTCCCCGTGATAGGAAGAGTTCCCGCCGGGCCAACGACGGAATCCACCAGCAGCAGGGCGATCTGGACGAAAAAGTAGAAATTCATGAGCAACCGCCCGAACACGGTGCTGCCAAGCCCACTGAAAGACTGCTGAAGATGGCTCCGGGTTTTATGCTGAAGCTCAAGCGGTCCGCTGACGTCACTCGGTTGACCACATGGTAGGAAAGGGGCACTTGAGGCGTTGCTTTCCATGATGGTTCTTCGTGGACGGGGCTGTCCGGCG